>VDFB02142569.1:0-52543 GCA_007258455.2 Sequoia sempervirens | reverse complement strand
AATGCCTTGTTACGAGTAGGCACAACTAGAAACTTGTGGAACAAAATTATTATCTTTCAAATTAAAAGAAAGGTAATCTATATGTAGATTGTGGTTGACCAGACAAAAATAAGACAGATAACTGACAATCGTGACTGCCTGAACCTGAAAACTTTTATCACTTGAATCCAGAATGGATACATTTGCAGTAAGAAATAATACTTATAAGCTAGACTCTTCAACAAAAATGACTTTTACGATGGTTACTGGTAGAATACTCTGAAATGGCTACAACTACAGAGGTTATTCTAAGTGAGCAATGCCAAACAATGTATCAACTAAACACTTTGATTTCATCATTAAACAAAGCCAAAGTGTCTATATACAGAACACCAACCACCAGTATTCTTCAACAGAGTTGAATTTAGCATGTTTACCAAACTCTAAAGTGGCTACATGTTGAGGAAGTAGTGCCAATCAATCAAAATGTTCACCCTTTGAATTTATGATTGAACTCAAACAACATAACGATAAGTCACATATCTTCCAGCTGTTTCACTGGGCCGAATAATCTTCACAACTTGACCTCGCCGGAGCCCATAATACCGTGAAATAGGATCCGACTCTTGCATTCGTGGAAGCTGGAGTCAATTGTATTAATGAACAGCATTAAACCATTACAATTCAGGCTTCATCTATTTAGATATATGACACATGAAATTAGACACTCAAATCCATAAAATAGGCATTAACAACCAAAGTTCAGCTGTTAAACTATAAAAGTTATATAACTGATTGTGCCTAGTGTGTCTATGACATGACATGCCCCCCTGACAACTGGAAAGAATAACAGTATGTACTCTGAGAAATTAAATTTCCGATTCCAAAAAATCTAAGAAACTATTGACTTTAGGGTAATATACAGACCTGTGTTTCTTTTACAGTGTATCTTTCCAATAGTGTCTTTTTCTCTTCATTGGTCAAGAGTTGGTGCTCTGGCACAAGAACATGTTCCTTTATGTTAACAAGAAGCTCCGACTCCTGCGCATGATAAAAAAACAACAAAATTATCTTCAAAAATTTTAAAAAAAAGCAATAAGAATAATCCAGCTATAGAATACAAGGGAAATTGAAATTCTTTATATTTTTGTTCACTAAACAAATTCTACCCATATTGACAAAAATGCCAAACTGCAAATATATCCATTCTGACAAAAAAAGGTACCCACTCATCATCTCTCCACATCATACATCGTCAAATTGGCTGTTCACAGTGGCATAAAGGACTGAATAAGATTTAGTTCAAATCACTGAAAAGTGAAAAGTTGTTAACATGAATGCTTAACTGCTTCTGAATCACTGAAAAGGTTGTTAAGCTGTGAACCTGTTAAATCATTGAAAAGGCTGTTAACATGAATGCTGAAGTGCTTCTGAATCAGTGGAAAGGTTGTTAACCTCTGAAGCTGTTAATAAAAAGTAGTTCAAATCATTGAAAAGGTTGTTAAAATGAGTGCTTTAAAGGTTGTTAACATCTCCCTTCAGCTTGTTGATTTCTTTTCTGCATTTATGTTGCCATTGATTGGGCAGAGATTAAAGGTGGTCCAAATGAAGAAACGATAAAGTGCTTCTGACTTCACAACCTTTAATCACTGCCCAATAAATGGCAACATGAATGCAGAGAAAAAATCAATGATGCAATTCAAGCCTGCCTTGAAACACTGCATCAAGAAAAGCTCAATCTGAGATGAATTAAAATTTAAGAATGAAATAAACATGTCTAAACTGGATCCTTGATGGTAAGCACAAAACAATTTGAAATAAGACATGATCTCCCAACAATTTGACAGTATATAACTTGGACTTTTCAGGTTTGTGCTTTACCAGCTTAGTATTTAGAGCACAGTTACCAAATCTTTCCAATATCTTGCCTACATTGAAAACTTTGGAGCAATTCCTTCCTGACACTGCATATTTCTTCATTATGTAATATATATATAAAAGACCTCCCCATAAGAGAGACAAAGAGAGACCACTGAGCCCCTCCTCAATGAGATAACCTATATATATATATTATATATATGTGGCGATGTAATGCAGATTTGACAGTATATAACTTGGACTTTTCAGGTTTGTGCTTTACCGGCTTAGTATTTAGAGCACAGTTACCAAATCATTCCAATATCTTGACTACATTGAAAATTTTGGAGCAATTCCTTCCTGACACTGCATATTTCTTCATTATGTAATATATATATATATATAAAAAAAAACCCCATAAGAGAGACAAAGAGAGACCATTGAGCCCCCCCTCAATGAGATAACCTATATATATATATATATATATGGTGATGTAATGCAGAGTTGAACGCATTATGCTTGAACTCCTTGCTGTTAGCTGATTGCCGTAAGAGCAAATCTTCAGGTACTTGTTGGTGCAAAATTCCATACCTAATAGAAAGAAGATTTATGACCACCCTCCAGATAGCAGCCATATGTCCCATCTTGTTTGCCTAGGTCAACTTCATGATTAGACAATTGAAGGGATCCCATGGAGATATAACATATTTTAGTTAAAAGCATCTCACTGACCATGTCTTCACAGTACTTTGGTTAATAGCAGAAATCACCATTAATGACAGATCAAATCATATATCAAAAAGAATGCCAGATTACAATTACTCATCAGATTAGTTAGAACCATCCATTAGATATGTGAGAGAGCACAGCCGTTGAGCACCATCTCAGACCTCAAATTCATGCATGTATATCTTTATGCATTTCCAGGTTGTATACTTCTTTTCAGGTTCAAAACATCCATATGGTTCTGCGTCGATACCCATGTTTGGATGTTTCTGTTAAGACAATTTTATTGGCATATCCAAAAGTATATTATCTCCACCACCTAACAAAATGTATAGCAATATTTGCATGATTTGTTTAGTACTGGAACACATACATTGGTGACATGCTACTTGGGGCTCAACACATCTTCTGTGATATTCTAAAACCCACTACCATTACTTGTTCTTCAAGCCATCTCTTTTTATGGATATAACTGGCCATTCATTGTGAAAACTATGTGACATTTGGCGCTTTGCCATGCTTACTTGCACAACACAAACTCCACATTTTCTCACCATTGCAGTTAACTCGCAACTTCATTGCCATCATTGCAGACCTGTACTATTAACAAGTTTATTTCAATTATATTGGGGAAAATATATGGTTTTATCACCATATTTTGCAGCAACTCTTCCATTGAAAAGTCCCTTTCCTTTGTAGCAGGGAATGTCACATAATAACTACAGAGATAAATCCACTGCATTTTACTTTTGTTTAAGTGTAGTTCTTAATAAGCAATTTGGTAGCTCATTGTTACAAATTTCGCTTCACAAAATTTCATTGGTTCTTCCTTCACAGATTTCACTTTGATGGGTATGAACTAATTTAAAATTTTGCATAGGTTTTAATTTAAGAATATTGATGAGCTTATCAGCTGCCACTCATGAGTATCTTTAGCCTTTTTCTCATAGGCATTTTGCTTGAAAAATTTCATTGGTTCTTCTTCACAGATTTCACTTTGATGAATATGAACTAATTTGAAATTTTGCATAGGTTTTAATTTAAAAATATTGATGAGCTTATCGGCTGCCACTCATGAGCATCTTTAGCCTTTTTCTCATAGGAATTGTAGGTTGTAGTCCATTTTAGGCCTCTACTCTCTTATTCTTGTCCATGGATTTTGTCCTTGGATAATCACAGACACAAAAAGGTAACGACTCTATCTTCATAGTGGTGGCCAAAATTTCTAATATGGTGCACTTTGTTCCTTGTCAAAAATCAAATGACACGTCCAGGATAGAAAATTTGTTCTTTACAAAGATAGTTTGGTTACATGGGTTGCTACAAAGCATTACATTGAACCACAATACAATTCCTAAGCCATTTATAGTGCACCCTATTGAAGAAATTGGGCATACAACTCAATTATAGCTTTGCATATCATTTGTAGATGAACAAACAAACAGAGGTTGTCAATCAAAGTCTCGGCAATCTACAACTCGGTGAACAAATCATCAAGGAAGAAGCCATTTCAAGTAGTGTATGAGGCATCCCCATAATGAGTCACAGATTTGTTGGGAGTAGATGATGGCAAGCACAAAAGCTAAGGACTTCACACAAAACATGGAGGTTCATGCACAATTAGCGAAGCAGCTGGGGGAGTGTAGTGCAATTCAAGGTGAGTAGTCATGGCAATCTAAGAAAAAAGTGGTTCCCTTAATGAACCTACAACAAGCTAGAGCCCAAGAAATTGTTCTATGCTAGTGTGTAGATTTTCTTAGAACCATATAAGATTGAGTTGCTAGAAGGATTGGATACCTTGTCGATGTTTAACGTATTTGATTTTTACTCCTCCCATGTGCCTAAAGATTTAGAGGACAAGCAGTCAATGGAAGTGCCTAATTGGAGAAAGGAGATAGCAGAAATAAGACAAGAGGAAAATCCACAGATCTTGGGCACAGGCATAAGCAAGAAGACCCAAGAGAGAGAGTAAAAGGAATATCTCATTAGCTCTAAGGGTAAAGGGCCTAAGGAAGACTAATGGATTTTGAAGCTAAAAGTAAGTTGACTTGGGTGTCTAAATTAGTTGTTCGCATGGTCCCAATTGTTGGCACTTAGTTCAAAACATTTTACCACATGTGTCTAATGTAGGGGCATCCTTGGATTGGTGCAATCTTGCATCTCCCAAAGATATGGTTTTGTAGTTCCCCACATGTAGGCTTAACTTGTGCTCGCCTTTGTAGTAGTTTGTCAACCCACAGGCCTAGCTTGCATGCCCATGTTGTTTATTTGTTTGGGTGGTTTTGGGTGTCCTATGCGCTCTATGCTCATTGGTGTAGCTTTGTTCAAGCCTTCATAGCCATTGGTCTAGCACATTTCTATTGAAGCACATCTCAATCCACACACATGTATTTCTTTGCGTAGAAACCTACAATTGTTTCACCTTACTCTGGCACTCAACTCCTAGCTCACACAACTCTACACATTATGACTGTCATCCCACGCAGCCTACTTCTCACACATGCTCTGAAGAAAATAGTTGACATCAAATTGTTAGAGGGTCAATCACTTCATTAGAACACTTCTGTCATACAAGAGTGATTGGATTTTATGAATAGTTTGTCAATTATGGGATGTTAGAAGAATGTAAAGTTCGAATTTATTGGCAAATGCTGAATTGTTTCATTTGCAAATGACATCCATTTTGATTGGATTTCCCCCTAAGAAAACTTTGATGGTAATGACCTACTTTGCTCTTCCATGTGGTGTCATGCCCCTGAAATAGAATAAATCACAGACTAAATTATAAATAATAATGATGCCTAAGTGACTATATGAATAAGGGCGAACCAGAATTAAGAGAAAAAAAAAATGAAATAAGCATCGACTTCATTATGCTGGCCAACCCATACTGCAGCCGACTCCTCTCAACCTTAGCTGACTACATCAGAAAATAATTAGCGCCCAAGTTTGTAAGTAACGATCAGATCTTAAGAACAGCAATTAATAAGGGAAAATAAGCGCCCAGTTTGGAGATTGATAAAACAACGATTCCATAAAAGCAGCGATTCATATAAAAGCCAGCAATTAATTAATATGAAAGCCAGCGATCCTTAATAGGAGATATTTCTGATCATGAATTAAAGACCATCCTAATGTTGAAGGAGGTGATTCCATATTTTAATTAATTAAAGTCTAATAAAGAATAATCCAGAAGAAAGAGATGCCTCCTTTGGAAAAGGCATATCCATTGTGAAAGGATGTCCCCCTTGAAAACATGAAGATATAAATGATAGAAGAAGGAATGGGTAGAGGGGCATGAAGGAAGCAATGTAATATGTTTTGGACAGCAGATTGAAAACAAGGAATAATGATCAGCAATTATAAGAGGTCTATTGGATTAAAATATTGTTATCAGAAATATATATATATATATAAAGATCTATATATCTAATTATTCCTAATTGATTCACAAAAGTTACTTGTGAATCAATTAGGAATATATATATATATATATGTACAATTATGCAATAATGATGCTTGCAGCAATTATTGAGCCTTATCAGTAATTAAGATTCTTTAATATGAATATGAATAGATTTATGTATGTCTTTATCCTATGATCAATCAAATGTAAGGTTGTAGGAAGCCAGTTAGGGAGATGCAGTTTATGGGCTCTCCCGTGCTAAGTAGCCCACCCCAAGGGTGGAATTGCCTTGGTCTGGATGTTCCTGCCACTTGGGTCCAAGAGGTGGGTTGTCTTGGTTAGACGTTGCACACTCTTGGGCTTAGATGAGTGGAGTAGTTTACAAGCACCCTTTCAAGGCTATCCTATCAGGCCAAACTATGACTGGTTGTTAGGATGGATTTAAGGAGTCTCAATCATAAGAAAGATGGATAAGGCAGCATGGATAGGGAATGCAGATACAAGTTACCCACTCAGTAGCCCACCCCAAGGGTGGAATTGTCTTGGTTTGGACGTTCTTGCAACTTGGGGCCAAGAGGTGGTTGTCTTGGTTAGACGCTACATGCTCTTGGGCTTAGCTGGGATAGCTTTGGGTGGACTTATCATGTTTCCCATCCAATTCCTATTACGATTAAATTCCCATTATCCATTATGGATATGGTGTAGTTTAATAGTTATGTATTTACAATTTACATGGTTTAGATATTTATATATGTTTGATCATATGAATCATATTCCAATATTATCTAACATGATTGCAGGATCTAAACCGAGATTTATCTTACTTAAAAGTTAAAACATTTAATTGGTAAGTTGTAACCCTAACTACATTGAAGCTAGTGATTCTAGGGCAAGATTTAGGGCAATCCCAAAAGGGGACATTACATGTCAATGCAAGAAGACTTCAATGTCAACGTTATATTTTGTGATGTCTTGGTTATTTAAAGGGGTTGGCAAAGCCGTATATCAATTCAATTCTTTTGGCATTTGGCTAAGCATTTGACAGATTAGGTTCTAGGTAGAGCTTAAGATTGATTCAATTGTAGGTGCAAAGAGTATCTATGCATATTTCTCTAAGGTGTCTGAAATTTGAATAGAGTTGTGTTGTAGGGTTTCACATACTTGTGGCTCATTTGTAATTCAGTCATTCTTTACGATAAAATCCACCATTCATTAGTTGTTCATTTGACCAAAATTTGCCACTGCACCCAGCATACAACATTTTCCTAACAATAAATAATTCACTCATGCCTGAGATGATACTTTATCGTAATCTTAACTAATGATTCTAATGGAGACAAGATCTTTCTGGTGCAGGGGCACTTACACCTTGTGATGAAAGCAAATTGAGTTTTGAAGGTTCAATGGGTCAATTTGAAAGTCTTTTAATCAATAAGCAACGAGGAAGTTGCAAAATATGATAAAAACAATGTAAAAGTGTCAATCAATGTCATGGATGATGAAGTGGTCTAGGTAAGGTTTGGTTGGTTTCTAAGTCTAAGGTCTTAGTCTATGTTGAATAAGGTCCAATGAGACCATTCGAGGTGTATTTGGTTGGTTTAGAGTCACTTGGGGCGACAAATACAAATATTGCAAAATGTGTAACAATGTTGTCAACAAAATTGTAAAAAACAATGTAATTTGCATCCAACGGGCACAAGGAGGTTTTAAAAGTAGTTGAGGGTTGGTTGGTCGGTGGTTTTTGGAGGAAGAACCTTTAAAAAGGTGAAGAACATCATTGTAATGGTTGGCTAGAAGAATTGAAGAAGAAAATCAATAAAAGCTCAGTTATTACTCAGAATTTTCTGTTTTTTCTCCTTCTTTTCCAGACTTATACAAGTCCGTACAGGCTTGTTATGGCCTGAGATTACCAGTGTTTGTAAGTACATGTCTTTACTATCTATTGCACTTGATTTGAAGGTTTAATTCACAATTTTGAGAGAGAAATCAATAAAATACAATGATTGCCTGTTTTTCTGAGTTAAGGGTTTTGAGGGTAACAACATGATGATTTAACCAATCCACCTACTGTATTGGTCCTGTTGCTCGGTGGATTGGTTTGTAGGATGTTAGTTGAGATGTTTCAATGCTTTAGGGGTTAAAAGAAAGAAGAAAATTGATGGGGGTGTGATGCCCTAGGCTGGAGCAGTGATATTTCATTGTGAAAATGTGGAACCATGATAGGGTTTTGATAATTTGATGAAGGAATGGGTCTTGTGAAGGTTTGGTGAGTTTGTGCAGGGGATTTGGAAGATGTTTGAAGCATTGGTTTGATTGGGTAAGCCCTGGAGGTGTGATTTCCTATAAACCCTATGTATTTGCATGGTAAAGTAAGGGTTTTCAAGAACAGTATTGTAGAAGCCTAGAAACTGCCAACAAATTGTGGAATCTTATGTTTTGATGCATGACTAATGACTGTCTGAAGTGATTTTGTGGAAATAGGTTGATTGGGAAACACTTTCTTTGCAAAAGTGGGCTAATTCGCTAGCCTAGTCAGGGGGTGAGTTACTGAATCTCAGTTTTGGTCCAAAGGAGTAAATATTGGTTTCCACATGTTGTATGACCCTGAAAAGGGTATCTGATTCACTAATTAGTTTGTGAAGTGCTTTGGAAGTTTTGAGTGGAAAATCCCTTAAACCGGGTTGCTTATGCTACAAGGTAAGGCATGGTTAAGAGTGAATTTTTATGAGACCTTTTGAATCTGTTTTAAAGTTGATTTGATGCTCACTTGTTTGTCACCCCCTCTGCATCGCTTTCAAAGAGGACCTTATTTCTTCCAGAATGTGACACTATTCATTAAGTATTGGCATATTGATTTGAAGTCTACAAGGAAATGTTGTCCAAATCCCCAGTTTGAATCAGCATGTATGCCCTTTTGCATGAGCTATCGATGGAACATGTGTTTCAAATATTGGGAAATAAGAAAGTACATTTATGCTGCTACAGACTATAGGAAGAGCAGTGGCAAACTATAAATGGATTTGCATCGAGCTTGAGATGGACCAGCCACTCCCAAAAAGTGTTATCTTGAAGGCAATGGGACTTGAATGAATAGAATCCATATATTGTTAGAGCATCGCATTCAGATGCAAATGTTTGCCATGGGTATGGCAACTTGGCATGGAAATGCCCCCTCACTGACAAACCCAAAACAAGCTAGAATGCCAAATGCTGAGAAGATAGATGAGGAACAATTCCAGAAGTTGAAGAAAAAAACATTCAGTCAAGACAAAACAGAGAACAATGAGAAGGCAGCAAGGAAAACATGTTGGTTTGAAAGAGATACAAGGATGATTTTATAATGGTTGATAGAAATTGGGATCTTTTTGGAGGCCCCCAAAACATAACTGGTATGAATAATCAAAAAATAAAAATGGACTAAAATGGATACTGGTATCCAAGATAACGATGATGGAAGGGACAATTGGAAACATACAATAAAGTGCAACAATACAAAAATATTGTTATAAAGTTAAAAGAAAATACTAAAAGTTTCAAGTTGAAAAATAAAATATCAAAAGAGAGACTCAAATAATAAAGGGAGAATTAAACCTGTTCAGACATCAGAATGAAACATTATGTACAGGTATAAAGGAAATTGATAAGAACTAACGACAGTTTTGTCAAAAAGTTAAAACAAACAAAAAGCATTAAATTATTTATTATAAAAGAAAGCATTAAATTATTTATTCTAAAGGAAAGCATTACATGAAAACATCACAATCAACAATACATCAACAGATTTTGATAAGCTTTGACCTTTCTACGAGAGGTTAGAATTGTATGTTGGTAAAGTTCCCATTCATAGAGATTTTGAAGAAATCAAGGCAAACACATATGCAATGATTGAAAGCCGGTGATGAGGAATTCATACTCATCTAAAGCAATAAAGTTTTTCAGTACATTTTTTCCCATAATATTTCAAGAACAGAAAATAATTGTGGCACGGGTTTGACAACAAAAATTTGACATAGTTCCTTGTCTTCATTGTTAGAAGACAAAGCATACCACTTAGACCTGTTTAATTGGTCATCCAAAATCAAAGGATAAGTTATATGGTAGAAAAAGGGAGTTGCGATCAAGGATCAATATATGACAGAAGTTCTTAAAATATTTCTCCTCCATTGAGAGACAGTATTTATGAAATTTTGGTTTCTCTCTGGTGCTCTTGTATAAATAATAAAAGAGATCATATAGGAGATTTGAGTTTGTGTCTTGAGCACAAACCATTCAAAATACATCATAGTTCAAATTGCACATTCACACATTTTAAGTGCAGTACAACTTGAGCATGGTTTTAGGAATGATTGATCCATACACCTGAGAAACAGTTTTAGTAGGACCGCACACAGTTTATCTATTGGTCGCAAGCAGTAAAATTTAGTTACAAGTGATATAGGTTTTAGTTTAATCAAGAGTCCACATACAAACAGAGGTTTGAGAGTTCAAACTGAGCAGTTAAGAGTTCAAATTGAGCAGTTCTATAATTTGATCGTTCAAGATTTGAGTTTGAAAGTTCAAAACTTGAGATAGCCACATACAGTCCTATTTTCAGTTCAGATACAACATCACAGTTAGCGCATGTCAGTTTTATTCAATACATAAGCAGAAACACAGACGGTACCAGATATAATAAACACCACATCAGTTTCAATACTACCAGCAGTAGAGCAGATTATAATTTGACATCATCATCCATAGAACCATAGTAGCAGATTCAGCTATACACCCACTTTAAGCATTTGTTTAAGGAGGGTGCTGGAAAAGCATATAGAGTTCCCATGCATTATTTGCATAAGCATCTCTGTAAAACTATTAACAAGTTATATTATTTGGAGTTCCCATATCATTATATTTGACGTATTTCTTCATTCAACCATCATGTGTCTGCATTTTATGAAGTCTAATAGCCCTTCAACTGATGGGTTTCACCCGAATTTTCTACTAGTTTTCCTTCTTAAGATCTAAGGCAGCTGGTGTTACCAATATAACAATTTTATGAGGGCTGTTTGACAGAAAAACATAGCATTGTTGTATTCCTTCTTTGCCCAAGTAAGCTCTCTGAGATTCAATTCCTACTTATCCAGGTGTCAAGTAAGTTAAATGTCCTTTGCCCTGAGTTTGACACCCCCTAGCGCTCAAAAATGGCCTAGCCATAAGGATTTGAGAATCTGAGCACCAACATGGTCATTACCAGATACATGTTCATCTTAATAACACAAAACCTGAGTGTTTACTATAAATGTTGAGTATGGAAAGATATTAACCGACTTGATATACTTGTTTCTTTGTTATAATCTAAAACATCAAGATCAAGTTTGTTGGGGTGTTCATTTCATCCTCCACACTGTGATTTTCAGGATGTTTAAAAATCTGAACCCATGGACATTAAATTGGATGTACTACTGAGTTTGTAAGTTATTTTGAATGTTCAGAATTTTCTGATTTTCCTACTTTTCTATTTTTTGTAAACAATAAAATTTCTTGCATACCCAAAAAAAAGTTCCGAGTTTTAAGCTTTCCTCAATATTTTAAAAGTGGCATTTCTAAAACACATACGCTTCCGAGAGGGTATACCCTAAATCCTAAATCCAGCTTCTAGTGAAATTATTACATCTCTGAATACTGTTTGATTATGACCAGTCGTAATCCATTAAAAACTAGCAGATATTTCAAACATTTCAAAGATACTAATATAACAAAGAGATAATGCAGAAAAACTAAAGCCCGAACGAGAATTTTACAAGCACCAAAAAACTGACCTGGAAAACCTCCAAGTGGAATTTGCCAGAAAACTCCTGAAGACTTTGTTTTGCAAAAGGAGTCAAGTTCTGCTGGACAACTAATATAGCCCGAAACACACTTTCAGATTTCATTCGCTCAACATAAGTTTTAATGGTCTTTACCCCTACCTTAGGTTCATCGGGAAAAAATACATATAACTGCAAAGAGAGGGTAAGCCTTTCATATGTTAAAACCCTCCAACTGGAAACCCATCTCACAAAAAAATAGAGGAAAGAGAATGATTGACGATAGAGCTGAAAACAACTAATTAAAAAACAGAAGATAGTAGTAATGAAATCACCTGATCACCGGGTTCATTGCGCTTAGTTTTATTGATAACAAGATCATCTTTCTTGGGATCTTCCCCAAACTTATCAAGAAACTGTTCTTTGGACATGTTGATTTCCAATTCAGCCACGAGATAACCCCTGTCACTAAGCATTTGCAAAACAGTGCGCCGGATTCTGTAAAGCCTGTTAGTCTGTTCATTCATTGACATGGCTCCCTCCTCTCTTCTCTCTTACAACTCTCTGTGAGCGTACAGGCTTCGTGAGTCGACGGATTTTTGGTTTGCTCTGTCAAATGTCAAGAAACTTAGCCAAAAGAATAGCGAACGAAAACCTAAATTTAAATTAAATGTTCTATCTCCGCCTGTAACACAGTATGCTCTATCTCCGTTTGTAGGTACCTAACACGTTATGGTTTTGGTCTCCTCAATTTCTTTTCAAAAATATATTATGTCTTCTTTTTGGGTTGTGGGGTTGTAGGGCTTCGCCATTTCCCATTTATTGAGAAATGGTATTATTTTGTTTGGACCTTAACTTATATCACTTATATATCTATTATACATTTTTATTTATTTTTTATTTTATTTTTATTCATATCTGAATATAATTTTATATATTCACGTTACTCATTTATTTGTTATATATAAAATCAATTTTGATTTGGCTTATTTTATGTTACAAGACAAATTCATAGACTCTTTGTTCTCAAATTCAAAAATATATATTTAAACTTGTCCAACTCACATCTTTATCCTTCCCATTTTAGGCTAATCAACTGCAAAATTTACACAATGTGTTGTTGTATCCTTTTATATAAAGGTATTCAATGCATTCATTATAATCATTTGATCGCATCAACAAGACATCAAGTATTATTTGATTATCATTCATTTTACATGCTTCAATTAGTGCACTAAGAATAATCTAGATCTACAATCATCCTAGAAGCATTTGCATGGCTAAAAAATGTTGTTTTCAATCATTTGTACACATTTTTGGTGAGTTGAACTAGAGAACATGACACCTTATAACATAATGACAACCCCACCAATGTATTTATAATTATCATCAATCTGCAAATATCAAAAGAAGTAGAAGACATAGGGTTTATTTATCAAACTGAAGAAAAGAAGTATGTAGATTTTGCAATACAATCTCATAAGCACAAGACATATCCATAATTGCATTATTACCCTTGATCCCTAGACTTGTTTCTACTTAGAACCAACAAAATGTTTTGATTCTAAAACAAATACTAGACTATCATCAATTGTTTTAGATTATAAGGCATTACAAATTTTTTGTCACTGCAAATTACATACATTCTTTAGTCATGTAGTTTAGTACTTCTCATTTATTGCTTTCTTAAAATAATTATTGCAAATTATTAGATTATTAATACCCTACTATATTTAGTTGATCTAAGTTGATTATGCTTAATTGATTGCATTTATCTAATTCGCCTAGGTTAACCCTAAGGAAAGTTTATTTTCTTTTATAATACATAAACCTTGATATTTCAAAGAGAGTGGATCAATCAAGAATGTTTAGGCACTAAGGTAGTGTCTTAAATTCCCTAGGGAATGGGGATGAGGTTGTATGGGGTTGGTTGTATGGTTATGGCTTCATTTAATTAAGGTTTCATTAAATCTGATCAATAGTAAAAAAAATATTTACCAAAAATAAATTTAGTGAAATTATTGTTTAAATTAAATGTTTCATTAGTTAGGATTTGCAGGCATGTCCAGAGCAATTAAATAACAACAATTATAATGCACATAACAGAAATAAAAATTGATTACATAGAACACGGAGATTTAATGTGATTCACCCAATGTGCACTACATCCACAAAAAATAGTTGTCTACTATGGTTTTACTATCCAACAATTACATAGTTACAAAACTCTTCTTTTTACATTCAAATCCACACAACATAACATGTTGCTACATGCTTATACACATTCTATGCAACACCTTCTATTATGTGTTCCTTCACATTCCTATGTAGCATCCACACCCTTGACTCTTCACCTTTCACATTTGTAGCCAAGAATAATCCCATTTTTGGTAGTTACAAATAGTTTTTACAATCGAAAATAATAACAAATTCCTTTATTTAATTACACTCCCTCATAAATTAATTTCAGGGGAAAATGTGGCTACCAAAGTCACCAAAATGCTAACGCCAACATGATCGATTGCCATATACCAACATTTTTTCCAATAACAAAAAAAATGTAGTGCAATATTACAATGGTGAAATTTGCATACATATGCAATTTCTCATCTATTTTTGTTGGTCCATTTGAGGAAATGTCTTGATGCATGTACATACTGACAAATGGAACGATCTATTTAGTGTCGACGTGGTTGTTCACCTTGATGTTTTTAATAATATAGACAACTTGTAAGCTATACTTCACATCATCTCCATCAAAGATCTTTTGAACTTTGCATTATCCAAGCTAGAAGAAGAGAATGTCTCTTTCACAAGAGTAAAATAAATAGGGATTAGGTTAAGAGGTGGGTATTAAACTTGTGTTGGACTAATATATGGTTAGAGTAGAAAGGGAGAGGGAATATCTAGATAAATTAGAACAACATGTTGAGGGGCAATCTTTCCTACCTTAATCAAACTATTTTCAGCTTACAAGTTGAGATTAAAATCTATAGTGATATCTTTTGTGCTTGGAGTTTGAATCATTAAAGCTAGATCTAGATTAAAATATCTAAGATAAAAGAATAAAAAAAAAAAACTTCTTGCAGTTTGATCCTCATAGGAACTTTCCTAAATCTTTTAGAGGTACAATTTGAAGTTGAAGAGAGCATTTATTTAAGCATGTTTGATGTTCTAAATTTGATACAAGATGGATATAGAATATCCTCTTTCATTGAAGTGTTCAATGTCCCCAAAGCATCATAATTTTGAGTACTTCTAGGAAGAAGGGTATGAAAATATTCTTCAGAACCATCTCTAAAAGAGGTAGAAATTAGCTTTATTTTCATATCCTCATTAGTGGTAAGATACAATGTACACAAATTAGAGAGATATTTGAATACACCATAAAGGTGATCAAAATTTCCCTATTAAATAGGAGAATGACATTCAGGACAATACAAGGTGGCACATTCCAAATTACAATATTAAGAGGGATTCTAATGTCCTAGTTGACAAAAGTTTCATTCTTTTGAAATGCTATTATTGATAGTCAAGAAACTAAGGAATGTGGATTTAGAGGAGGTTATTGTCTAATGATTTTCCTCTAGGGAGAAGTTGTTCAAGTAATAAGCTACCAAGAAATATTTCTCACACTTGATATGTAATAAATATTTGTCTCATACAATTACACATGATCTATGAGAAAACCAAGAAATAGTCACTAGATGAGTGTAAGCTTAATCTCTTCTAGGGGAGAGGGACCCATAGTGGATCGGGCTCCTATACTAGGTATAGGAGTTGACCAAACTGGGACCATTACATTTTAACTTAGAGATCTTTTAAATATTTATTTTTTTCAAAAAATAGGACATATGTGGACCAATCAATGTTCCCATCATATTTGTTTACTTTTTAGTATTTTTTTATTAATATTAGGTTGCATACACAAATGATTAACAAGAATTTTAAAACACAAATGCAACTTACATTATTTTAAACTTGTACGCAATTGGATGCAATAGAACCCAAAATGTCACATTAAAGCATATATATTAATAAGTAAACATCCAGCCATCAACCTAATTTAAGTTCCAAGTTGAATTATAATAAACAGTTTTAAATATTTTTTCATTACAACATATCCCATCCAACATAGAGATCCGTCCAAAAAAAGTGCATATAATAAAAAATTGGAGTCTCAAATAAAATGTAATAGTGCCCAAGTGCACTCAAAATAGTGATAAATGACCATCTACTGGGCCCTTTTCCTTAATACCTGCAAAAAAGTCACAAATAACCGTGTAAGGCTCACCAAACTAGCTGTCAAAACAAGAGGACAACAATTTACAATTTATTAAAATCTAGCACAAACAACTCAAATTAAAATCAATCAACTCTCCATTAATTCCATACCATCAACAGTTTAAGGCACGTAGATTTTCTCTGCCACAGTAGATTTATAGTAAACAATTCCACAAAACCTCCACCACTCATTTTGTCAAGTATTTTCTACGCGGACATGGAAATTTCACCATTTGAGCTTTAAGGAAGTTTATTTGAAGTTTATTTGACAGTGCTTATTAAATATTGTTTAGTTCAGAATTATTCTTGAAAATCATTTAGTTTTTTTATTCATTAAATATTTTAAAGAAAGATATGAGAATTTTAGTTTATTGGAAGGTATTTATTTCTATTTGTAATCATAATTATACTTAAATATTGTTCAGTTCAGAATTTCACTATGAACTTTAAGAAAGTTTATTTGACGACACTAATTTTTGTTTCTAGTCATGATTATTTTTAAATATTGTCAAATTTAGAGTTATTCTTACATAATTGTTTAGCTTTGATCATAGTGATAAATTCGCAAAGCATCCTCAATGCATCCTTAGACTATACTTTCCAGCTTGTTGCAAAGGTAGAAGCAAAGCAGCAAAAAGTATCAAAGCCTTGCTTTCCCTGTATTTTGTTGTCACAACTTTGTATCAAAGTTTATTTGTACCCTTTTTGTTGCATTTTCTAAAAGAAACAAGCCTCTGGGGTATACATTTATTCGCTTTCCTGCAAAATATTTTTTGAAGCTCCATTTCACACTGTATTTGA
This sequence comes from Sequoia sempervirens, assembly GCA_007258455.2. Taxonomy (NCBI): domain Eukaryota; kingdom Viridiplantae; phylum Streptophyta; class Pinopsida; order Cupressales; family Cupressaceae; genus Sequoia; species Sequoia sempervirens. Next base: position 35,701 of record VDFB02142569.1, on the reverse strand, counting down.
TTATTATATGAAATCATACATGATTCCTCCTCTATAAATGCTTACAGAATTTTTATTCACTTTAGATTTTAACATTCTTCTAAATATTAAAGATTTTAAACTCTTACAACTCTAGGTTTGAGTCTAGTTTCAATTTCAAGTTACCATATATGTATTGAGAGGCAAAACCTCATTGACATTTGACTATTCACTATAATATGGTTAGTTCCTTTGTTGAATCCGTATGCCTCTTAGGATTGGGGGTTATTATATTACTTTTGTTAATACTGAATACATACATGACAGAATGGTGAAATTTGGATCCGCCCATTCTAGTGTGGATTTCATATTCGAAACCATTTCAGATGACCTACCTCCAGAGCATGGGCGCATCCACCAAATTGATGAGTTCTCCAAATCCTTGGTAGAGAAATGCCCCACACATTTGGAAAATCTAGTGAAGAAGTTGAAGGCCTTACCAGATGTCCCTCCCTTAACTTGCATTAATACTGTCATTAGTGAATGTTACTTGAAATACTGTCATTAATTGAATTAACAAAAGTTGATGATTGCTTTTTAGCTTGAGAAAATATTTTCCCTTTTCTCAGCATGAACACTAGATTGGGGGTGATTCGGTGACTATGCTTGTAGTAAATTTGGCTTTGTATCCTCCAACTACGTGGTTTTTAAATTTTGGTTTGAAGCTGCTTATAAGTATCAAAGTTGTGCCTAAATTAAAGCAAGATTGTACCTTAGTATTCACCTGCCTTTATATGCAAATCTTACACAATATGCTCAAATGATATGAAAGAAATTCAAAAATCAATGAAATAAAAAATACATATGAAAATTCACATCTTCAAGAAGAATTAGAAATCAAATGATATGAAAGAAGATATTAACATGAAAGCATTTCAAGTAGACAAATTTTCATTGATTATAAATTATGTTTCCTTCTATACAGGCAAGGTTGAATCTGTACTAGGTTGACTAATTCAAAGTTCTGGATTTGAACTGAAATAAGAACTTGGCGGAGATCCCACCAATTTTGATGAATATTCTTGCTTAAGTATGTGATAAATTATTATTTTGGACAGGGGGCCCCTGATTTTTCCATTTAATATATGCTTTATTTTGCTATTTAATAATCTATAAACATATACAAAAACAATCTGATATTATTATTTTTGTTCTCTTGATTCTAGGTAACATTATTCATTGGTTGCATACTAAAATCATACTAACATCAAATCAAACATAGAACAATCAAAACAAACATATAACATCATAAATAAGAATGTGAAACTATCAAATCAAACATAGAACATCATAAATCAGAATGTGAAACAATCAAAACAAACATATAACATCACACATCTTTTGTTCAGAGCATCACTGTGAACTCGCCAACTGAACTTACAAATTCAAATTACAAACTGCAATTACAAAGATGAAGAAATTGGAATATGACATGTTGTAATGTTTGTGATTAATATTAGTATAGTTGATTGTTGGTTGTGTTTTTATCTTGCTTTACAGATTTAAACTGTCAACCTCACTGCACGCATGCCCGAGTATTCATATTTGTTCTACATGTCATGTACAAGCCCAAGTAGTTCTTGATAGTTAGGTTGTACCACCCTGCAGGCCTCTCTACTAATCAACACAAGCAAGTGGGATGTCCATTTCAATGCTTTAGGCTCTTCGTTTCTTTAACTTTGTACTGAAGAGATTCAAAAGATTCCAAATTACAAAATTGATGTCCAAAGGTGTTTGTTGACATGTGCAGATGAAAAACAAAGCCCAAATGCGGACCTGCCGTGGAAACAAGAGACTAAAGACAACCATGCCTCCTGAAAAAAGAGTTCATTTCCTGCTGGATGAAGATAGTCAAGTTGCTAATGAGAGCATTCCTCAACCAACTATACTAGTTATTCAAGTAAATGCAACTACTAGAAGCAAGAAAGTTTCAGTTCAACGGGAGTGGATGAAAGAGGATATGGATTCAACATTGAAAGATGTGGAGGATAATGGAATGTTGACAAGGAGTGTAGCCAAAAAGTGGGGAATCCCTATGACAACACTCAGCAACTGGTTAGGCGGTTTAACAACATCATCAAAAAAAGGTCCTCCCACAGTATTGATAGCAACTAAAGAGGGTTTGATTGTGGAATGGTGTAAAGAAATGGCAGCAATGGGCCATGGGCTGGAGATTATTAATCTCAAAGCAGAAGTCACGCAAATATGCCAAACATGACCAAACCCTTTTAAGAATGGGTTACCTGGGAAGTCCTGGTGGAGTGGGTTTAAAAGGCATCATCCTGAATTGACATTGAGGACAACGGAAGGACTGGATAGAGACAGAGCTCTACACCTTAGGCATGTTGTAGTTGTCGCATTCTATGACACATTGTCCAAAGCATATCAAGCCAACCCATACGGACCACATAAAATTTGGAATTGTGACGAAGCTGGAATTCTGGCTAGGAGAAATGGATCCATGCGAGTTTTGGCCAGAAGAGGCAGCAAAAGTGTCTCATACATTATTCCAAAGAGTAGGGAATGGATAACAATTTTATGTTGTGTTAATGCTGTCGGACAAAGCATACCAAGCTTCTATCTTTTCAAAGGTAAAAAGCAATTAAAAAACTACATTGTTGGCTACAAACCAGGTGCGTGCATGGCTGCCCAGCCCCACGCTTGGATGACAAAAGAGTTGTTTATGAATTGGCTGCATCATTTTTCATGATTAGTTTCGGGTGGAGTATCACCGACAAATAGGCACTTGCTCATATTTGATGGCCATGGCAGCCACATAGTCGTAACAACCATCCAAGAAGTCGGGTCTTTGGGGATCAATTTTCTCACACTACCAGCGCACACATCACACAAATTGTAGCCATTGAATGTCAGTGTTTTTTTAGCATTGAAGTCATATTTCAAATCAGAAAGAGCAGTGTGGTTGGCCGGATATCCTAACATAGAAATAAAATAGTAGAATTAGTAGAATTGGGCAGCAAGTCTTTTCAAAAATCACTGACAGTTTCAAACATCACTACTGGTTTTAAAATGATAGGTATATGGCCCCTCAATCTAGATGCTCTAATGGAGGACATGCACCCCAACAAAACTTTTCAGTTCAGCGTGCATGATGATGCTTCTGCAGCGCAGAACATCCTTAGTCTTTCCAGGGTCAATGTGTCAAATGTGGAAGTTGCCAACACATTGTTGTCAGGGCTTGCCAATACTGATTTAAATCCTACAACAGTAGAAACAATGGGAGAGGAAACAACTTTACATGATTCAGGTGAACCTACTGTGGAGGTTCAACTAGTTGATGACATGGCTAAAAGTCAGCAAGAGACTAACATGGATGGACTTAGCCTTCCCTCTCCCCCGAGCCAACCATAATGGTTGGTGGAGGAGCCATGAATTTAGGATATGACTTGCATCCATAGGAAGAAGGCAACACATTCTCTTTCCCCTCTCCACCACCCACGTTGAATGTGGATGAAATGGTACATTACTATGCCGAGTGTGGAGAAGGTGATACCCAAGATATTGCAGATTTGAGTCAGGATACCAAGACTTAACACAACATTCATGGAGATTCCAACCAATCCTTGGTTTCCCAAGTAGATTCATATATCAGCAAATTTCTCAAACTAACAATTCACATTGTGAAGGAAAAACCCGGGACAACAAAGGATAGAGGAATTTGATTGAGTTAATAGTCCCAATTATTAACAACAGATGAATACATGAACTTGTTAATGGAACAAGAGCAAAGGAAGAAGGAAATTTAGGAGTTAAAATTGTGAAAGAGGGAGCAGATTCAAAAAAGAAAGGCAACACGTGTTCTTGCAAAGGAGCGGAAGGATCAAGCCAAACTAGATAGAGAGATTACACGGCAAGCAAAGGAACAACAGAAAAAGGAAAAAGATCTCAAAAGGGAGGAAGATAGGATTCAAAAGGAGCAGGATAAAAAGGAAGAAGTGCTTGAAATGGAAAGGTTGGATCTACAGAGACAAAGGGGTTTAAGCAACCCCTTAAACCCTTTGCCCAAAAATCATGCCTTGTTTAGGTAGATGGTCAACATTCACATCCCTAACTATCATACAGTTGTGACCACCACTCAATTTCCTTTAAGTATAACCCCACCCATTGTGACCAGTACTCAATTTCCAAGTGTAACCCCGTCCATTATGAGTAGTACACAAAATCTAGGCCTAAGGCCATCCCATTTGAACAACACTCTAAGTCCACCAGCAAGGAAAGAGAACATGATTAGGAGTAAGTTGTCAAGCAACCAGGCAACAAAAACCTTTGCCACTTCGAATCCAATAAGTTTTCCAGTATGGTTTGAATGAGATTGGTAGCAACCAATCATTCTAACAAACAAGTTTCAAATTGCAGCCAAGGAGGCATTTTTTTGCATTTTGTATTAGGGGGCATACAAAAATGATTTACAAGGATTTGCAAAACATAATTGCAACTGACATGATTTATACATATAGAAAGTTTAATACATCATGGTTTTGTAGGAAATAATTGCAACTTCCTTAGAGGTGATCAAAAAATTCAATGTCATGTGGAATATGTGAAATTAAATGCAGGTCTCTAGTTGGCTCATTCCTTGTTTATGGAAATTCTAAATTAGTTGTCCATGTATTTTTATTATGTCTTTGATTAATGTGGTGCAACCTAACTGTCAAGGTCAACATGGGCTTCATATTCTTCACTGTTATAGATGGCATGTCTTCATTTCAGTCATATGCATTTATACTCAAACATGTGTGCAATGAGGTGGATAACTTAAATATTTCGTTTGAACATGCTGGAGATCAATTTGCCATGTGGACGACACATTTCTTTGGCGGGGTCAAATTTTTGGCCATTTTTTACTGTCGATCAAAGACCGGACACACCATACATCAGTGGTGGGAAATGGCATCGTGAGTTGTGCTCGTGATGCCATGTGGCATCCGAGCAACTCGCCACCTTTTAATCGCACAGTCCCGCATTAAAGAGAAGTCCAGTCGCATTTAAGATGAAGTTCAAACTCATTAACTCCTACTCCTTCCTTATTTTGTTGGTTATCATGCCTTGGCTTTTCACAGCTATGGAGCATTCAATGCTCTCCTCCTTCACACTCAACAAACCCTTTGACACCATTACCAATCTGCTCTCTGCGTTTGGTAGTTGCAGATGGCACCCATAATGGAGATATATATACATATGGCATATATATATATGCCATATGCATATGCATATATATATACATTCAAATGTAATATATACATAAACATGCATATGCAGATATAAACATACATACACATGCATATATAAACAAACATATGCAGATATAAACATACATACATATACACATGCATATATAAACATACATACACATGCATATATTAACATACATACACATTCATATATAAACATACATATGCATATGCATATATCCATACATATGCAGATATAAACATACATACATATATACACATGCATATATAAACATACATATGCATATGCATATATCCATACATATGCAAATGTATTAACATACATATGCATATGCATATGCATATACATATATATATACATACATATGCAGATGTATTAACATATATGCATATGCATATATCCATACATATGCATATGCAGAGAGTTTAATATGCTCATAAATGGGAGGTTCTTTTTGTTTTTTGTTTGGTTGTAATCATGTGGCTTCGGTATTGAAATGGGGTTATTGTTATATGTTTATTGTTTGCAATGGCTACGCTCGTTTATCCTTCGACCTTGGTAAGGATATCCTATCTGGCTTAGGCAATGATCTTTTGGTTTCATGTGTTTACACACACACATACATATACATATACATACATATACATATACAAATACATAGATATACATATACATACATACATATATATATACATATATGTATATACATATACACATATATGTATATGTATATGTATATGTATATGTATATGTATATATATATGTATGTATGCATATGTATATGTATATGTGTGTATATATATACATACATACATACATACATATATTTGTTTGTCTATGTATACAACATAACAAAATATTTAGGGTGTCCACATCATCAAATATAGAATAATTGAATACCCATGGATAAACAATAACCCCAAGAAGCAGATGAAAATTTTATTTATTTTGGATAACGTGGTGCACTAGTTGGAGGGCTCAAGTAAACATGCTTTAAAAGGTATTCAATATGATATCAATTATAAAATTAAAATGCACTTGCAAAAATAATTTGTAGCACATTAAAACATTGGTCATTCCATTTTCTACAATTAGAAACTGTAAACTTAAATTTGTAACTTAAATTAAAGAGTCACAGTGATGCTCAAACAGGATTTTGCAATTTCCAAAAGCAATAAATGTGTTAGAAAACATAGAAAACGACCAATAAGCTGTGTTGATAAACACTACTCATAAAGTAGAAAAAGTGTTACAACAAACACCATTGAACACCAGTTTTGCCATTTGGAATCTTTTGAATCTCTGCAGTATAAAGTTAAAGAAACAAAGAGCTTAAGCACTGAACTAGACATTCCACCACAAAGAAACAAAACAACCTTCCATTAATGACCACAGACAACAAAAGATGGAATAAAACCATTGCAAACCAAAAATAACAATCAATAGACATGAGGCAACACTCCTTGTTTTCCAGTTGATTTCTTTGAAGCAAGGGAAACCTCGCAGTCTTTTAACTCAAGTTGCCCGCCACTATACAGCTCAGGTTTATTACTGCAATGCTTGCACTCTTGGCTTGCTCTTTCTTATTTTAGTTTTGGGAAGCCAATATGGGTATCGTTCTCATCAATTCCTTCCTTTTTTCCATTATAGATTAGTGTTGGAAAAAGTATGAGGCTACTTGGATGTAAGGCAGGAAGAGATAGCCTATGCTATTAAGGGGATAGATTTGAGTTGGGTTTTTCCCATCATAGAGACGGTAGATAGTTCCACTTTTGTGGACAATGACTTATGGCTCCAGTGAAGATATCTAAGTGGGTCATCATGTATGTGGACAATGAATGTTGAATGATGCCTTAATACAAAGAAAATATGGTATAAACCTTTTGACACTATTTAGGAATTGTCTCTGCCACTACCAAAGCCTGCAACTACATATGAGTTTTTTAGTATTGCTTCTGTATCAAATGTTTCGAAGTTTGTGTTTTAAAATTTGTGTAGGAGGAATTGGTGACATGAGATGTTTAGATGTTTATAAGCCTTCTTTAAAACCTCTTAATGGTGTCAAAGGGTTTTTTTGAGTGTGAAGGAGGAGAGAATTGAACACTCCATAGCTACAAAAATCCAAGGCATGATAACCGGATAAACAAGGGAGGAGTAGGAGTTAATGAGTTTGAACTTCATCTTAAATGCGACTGGACTTCTCTTTAATGCGGAAGTGTGCGATTAAAAGGTGGCAAGTTGCTTAGATGCCACACGACAGTTATTGAAGCTAAGCCTTCTTTAAAACCTCTTAATGATGTCAAAGGGTTTGTTGAGTGTGAAAGAGTAGAGCATTGAACGCTCCATAGCTGCAAACAGCCAAGGCACGATAACCAGCAAAACAAGGAAGGAGTAGGAGTTAACGAGTCTAAACTTCATCTTAAATGCGACTGGACTTCTCTTTAATGCGGAAGTGTGCGATTAAAAGTCCTATTATATTTGAAAGAGGCTAGGGTAAGTCCTAGGTAAAAAGAAATGGAGATGCTCAAAAAGAGATCTTCTAAAATATTGTTTTGTTAATGTTGTTACATCTCTAGTTTCAAACAATTCTGAAATATAAATATTATAGTTTGATATATTAATGAATATTATGTTTTGTAGATTTCAGAGCTTTCAGAGTGATTTGGCTTCCACCTTGAGTCAGTTGTTCTTAGGTTTCTTCTTGTCCTTTTAGGATTTGGTGCATGGGTTGCTATGTATTTTGAATACTATTTTTAGCTCTTAGGCTGATTATTCCATGTTGTTGTGTATTCATTCATTGTATTTTAGGCATCATTCATGTATATTTCCTAGGTTGAGCTTTCAAAACCCTCTTTATCCTTAATTAAAAAGTCATTAATTTTATATTATTAAAATCTACAATTTTTTTATCTGTCAGATAATTTTATAGTTCGTACAAATGCATGGAAACAAAGTACTACCAACTTATTAGTAAAATTACACGATACAAATAAAAAGCAGACCAATTTATTTTATTGAATGTGGACATATGAACTCTCACTCATAATCTTTGAATTAAATCCTAGTTTTGATTCCAAATGAAAGAAAAGCAAAAGGAAAAATGAGAAAATCTAGTAGATGCACGGTGTCTTATTAGCACCAAGGTGAACCAGTATGGGTGTCATCTACAACAAGCAAAAGATAGGAAAATAAACAAACCAAACAACATTGAAATAATATCAAGATAGCTATGAACATTGGCCAACTCCAAATTAACTAGAAATATCTATAGGCAAAGGATCAATTCACAAAAATATCCCCTACAAAAAGAAACAATAGAAAAAGGGAACAACACTTAAGAAAAACAGCTAAATCTTATTAAATATTTTTCATGAAAGTATTGTGTAGGTCTAATTTTTTTTTTCATTGTTATTTTTAATTATGAATTTATTTCAGATTGCGTGTTTAAAATATAGACAATAACAATAGTATATTGAACTGTTGTAAGTTACAGTGGAAACAGGAAATACTTGGTTCACAACTACAACCAAACATTCAACTAGAATTGTATACATAAAATAGTTCCAGAATCACTATTGAAACCAAATAACAAAACCTATGCATATGCAATAAGTAAGAGACCTTTACCTTTACTAAGATGGCAATGAACTAATGAGACCTTTTCTCACATACGCGATTTTAGACATTTATGACACTAAATTGCATGAATCAACAACTAAGCCAAAACAGAATAGTCACTTATACTATTGGCTTATAGCAAAAACTGGCAAGTCATGTTAGATGAAAATTTGAGAAATAAACTACTTTATAGCAGAGATAACAAAAGAATTCATTAATTAAAAAACCCGACCTACATGCAAAGATACAACCTAGATGAACAATAACACCAATACAAACCTTGACACTAATTCATGAAATTTAAAACAAAGTGATAATGAACACAAGAAACAAATTTAGCACAAACTTGAATAATAATTTCAGCAACTTAATTGTATCATCAACTATCATTAATAAAATCTTGTGCACCAAACACTTGTTTATAAATTTATAAAATGGTACTTTTTGATGTAGGATAATCATGAAATAATCCAAAAAATCATGGGAGGAAAACTTTAGTGTTTTATGTTTGATGATAAAATTAATTTGTCTGAATATATACAGATGCAGGTAGCTCTTTCATTTTCTAAGAGGATTTAGTTTGTGGTACATCTCTTGCCTAACTGTGTAGCATACTATTGAGGAGCCATGGGTATTCTTCTAGTTTACAATGTCAGTGATGAATATCTTTCAACATAATTCTTGTCATCAAATTGGTTTGATATAATTTTTGATTTGTACAAATATTTTAATGGATTTTTTGATTTGTTGTTTGTTTCAATTTGGGAATTTGTGTATTTTTTCTGACCTGAAAGATATTTAATCTATAAGGTTTTTGGCAGTCTTTATTTGCCAGAGTGTTTTTTCTAACAAAGGATGTTTATAAACATTTTATGTGACAACATTCATTCATTTTTTGCCAGTTCAGAAAATAATAATGTGGAGTCAACCCATGCCATTGCAGCAAAAGGAAATCAATATGTGGAGACAATGTCTTATGGAACGGAGTATCAAAATGACAAGACATTATATGTTGTAGTTGTAGTAAAGTGAACATCACCCAACACCTACCCTTGAATTTATCATTTCTTCACGACACTAATAGAAAGTAGATCTTGGTTTCTCTCAACCCTGAAGCTAGTAGAATTTTTATTTGGTTCACTTTTGAGGAGACCTAAAATCTACTTGTGGGGAGACCCCAAAACAAAAATGAACCAAATGGAGAATCAAAATCTTCTTTTGTTGGAAACTCCAACAACAAATGAAGAACAAAATCTACTTTTTGGGTCAAAACAAAAATGAACTTATGGGAAAATCTACTGACTATAGATTTTGATTCATTTTTGTTTTGGGGTATGGCACAAATAAATTTTGGTTCTCCCCCTAAAAATGAATCAAAGGGATAATCTACTAGCTGCTCCATAGAGGCTATTGTATACGCACTTGGACAAATTTGAAACACTCACTACTTTAATCTCTGTCACCAAAGCGCGTTGGAGTGACATGATAAAAAAATAAAAAAACAACCCATTGACCAAAGCGCGTTGGAACGCTCCATAGAGGCTTATCATAATGTATCCCTAAACCAATACTCAATCTTAGAGCAAGCCCTGCATCACAACCTTCCTCCTCACCCATTCCTTGAATGGGCTGAAAGATTTTGTTATACTGAACTCTAAACAATGTATAATTCTCTGCAAAAAGATTGGTTATTAATGGAGGCAAGACAAAAGGAAGAGGTGTGGGGGAGGGATTTGCAAGAGATGGGTAACTCTTATAATAAATTATGGAACCCTTCCCACTCTGCACTCTTGACTATGACGAGGACAATAATGGGGAGAAGCATTGAAAAATGAAAGGGGAAGCCAATGGCATGGACATTAAAAAAAGGTTCCAGATAGCTACCTAAGTCGTGCACATGGATTGATGATTACACAAAGAAATGATGCCCTGCCCACATTAATTGGTGGAAAGATAAAGTTAATCTTTATAATATTTCAAAAACAATTGCTATACCATTGTATGACACATTATTATAATATTAACTTGCTATTAAACTGTGGTGATAGGTCTCTTTAATGGGTATTTTATTTCTTAAATGATGAGGACATCTGCAATGTATACTGATTAATGTTGACATACAACTTTATCTTTAACCCACCATATCACCAAGATCATTCTGCCTAAACGGATAGTTTTTTAGTAGCCATATGCATGTCAGCCCACATTGTATGTAAATATCCATCAATGCCATGGTGAGTTGTCTAGAACAAAATTTTACTATAATGTATCAGCGTTTTACTAAAACAATGTCTGTTTAGGCAGAATAAAATTTTACTGTAACGTATCAACATTTTAGTAGCCATGGTGGGCTATCTGGGACCTTTTTTTAACATCCATGACATTAATCCCGTGTAGAAGATGAAAACAAAGTCTTTTCACAACTTTTTGAACCACTAAACCAAACGAATAACCAATAACCAAACAACAAAACAATATTTCAGAATTGCTAATGTTCTTAATGTTACAAAACCAAGCACAAAAAGCTTTGCAAACCCAAAAAAAACAAATAAATCCTCTTTTTCTCAAGCCAGAGAGGTCATTGCCTTAGCAGGATAAGGAATCCTTACTAGGTTCAAAGGAGAAATGAGTGAAGCTAGTGCCAAGGTGAAACAGTATGGGTGCCATCTGCAACGAGAAAACGTGGAGAGTAGATTGGTAAGGGTGTCAAAGGGTTTGTTGAGTGTGACGGATGAGAGCATTGAACACTCCATAGCTACAAAAAGCCAAGGCACGATAACCAACAAAACAAGGAAGTAGTAGGAGTTAATGAGTCTGAACTTCATCTTAAATGCGACTGGATTTCTCTTTAATGCGGGAGTGTACGATTAAAAGTGGCAAGTTGCTAAGATGCCACACGACATCACGAGCACAACTTACAATGCCATTTCTTGTCACCAATGTATGGTGTGTCCGGTCTTCGGTCGACAGTAAAAAATGGCCAAAAATTTGACCCCGCCAAATAAACGTATCATCCACGTGGCAAATCGATGTCCACCTCGTTCAAACAAAATATTTAAGTTAGCCACGTCACCGTCTACGTGGAAAAGTCAAAAAATAATTTATTCGAATGATGTAGCATGCTAGGTGGAGGGGGGAAGTTAGGGTGACCCACTATAGGTCCCTCTCCCCTACTCTTCATAAAAAACAAAAAGAGTAGTCAATTAAAATGTATGGATTTATATACATACTAAATTAGATATTAATAATAATGGGAGGACTAAGTTTAGTCCCATCAAACATGGTACAAAAGTTATTGGTAGTGGAATTTCTACCATGAACATGGGGGGAAAGCTCTCATGAGAAGGAGATAGATCAAGAGCCCAAATGCTCATAGATAAGCATGGGTATACAATTCTTTCGAGCATGTGATCCTAATCCCTAGCCACCACAAACTAGATCTAGAAAAGAAATATGTTTGCATCCATAGATTTTCTAGTCCCAAGAAGTTCCAAATGAATGGAAACCCATGTGTATATAGTTTTCAACAAATCTATGCAAGAATCTATAGAGAAGGCCAACTTCCTCTTCTATTATACTAAAAACATCAATAGTAATCTACTCTAATCTAAAAGAGTATTACAAAATCTAATATAATGACTAATCTACCCTAAGCTAGCAATAGAAAAGGAAAAGGAAGAGGAGGAGGATAAATGTCAAAAGGATATAGAGTGAGGAAGAAATAAGGATAGAGAAATAAAATAAAAATGGGGTAATGTTGTAAAGGCTAGTAATTAATTATCTCTATCTTATGAACTCAATCAATCCTTATTCATGAATAAGTAAATATTTGTGGTAAAACTACATCAACTTACTTTATGTAAAATTACCCATCTATAAAAATCTCTCAATTTATACTAAAGGTCAATTACTTTTAAATATATCTATAATTCACTTTCATCTAGGGGGCACAAGAAAATAAATACAAACATATTCATAAAATTAAACAAAGGGACACTATTTAAGTTGAGATAACAAAAAAACCAAAAGTAGTACTTGTATCAATCAAGAGCCAATATATATTTACAAAGGAACTAACCCAATATTTATAAGACCACGAGTTCAATCCACATGTAATGGGATTCAAAGGGATCCAAGGAGAACTTACAAAAATAATAAATAATGAGAAGATTGGAAGGGATGGGTGTCAAAATAATTACACCATCTACCTGATGTCTTTAAGAGATACTAAATTGGTAGCTAAGAAGGAGCAGACATATGTGATTAGGAACTTGACTATGTCCCTTTAGAGCCATGATGAACTATATCTAGTGTGTGTCATCTATAATGTTCTAGTAAGAGGAACCTATGGAATGTGGTCATAGAATAGATATAAACAATTGTGGTATATATTTGATGGTATTATAGCTATAATTCATTGGAGTGGTGGAGACGTGTGGTGGACATGGGTCTAAAGTAACCACCTTGACTTAATATTATTTGACTTAAGGGTCAAATAAACTTGGTGTAATGGAATAAATTTGCACCTAGGCAAATTTCCTATTAATTTACCCTTACCTTAGCCTTACAAGTTTGATGATGCAAAAATCCATCGCCTTCATCCTAATTCTCCCATGTGTCCCTATCGTTTTGTGTCGGTGGAGGAATTTTTGTCGGGGATACGCACGTCGTATGAACGTTTTCATGTCGCACTGTCATCCTAACAGATTCATGCCTCTAGAATCCATAGAAACATTATGGGGTAAACCAACAAAATTGGTTTACAATTCCAGTGAGGAAGAAAAATTGAAAAAAATTCCCCCATGGAAAAAAATTGGTTTTTGGGGGTTCAAACGAACATTTGGTTTGAGCGAACCCCCCTTCGAGCGAACCCATTTAAAATGTTGGGTCCCACCATAGTTCTCATTTCCCGGGAAAAAACAAAAGAAAACTTTGTGGAAAGGGGGTTCACTCAAACCCGGGTTTGAGACCCAAGTTCGAGTGAACCTCCAAGGGGGTTCTTGAACCCCCCTTTTCCCCCTTCTCCCCCTCTGGCACCAAAAATCTCTAAATTTTACCCTCGAAGCTCAAGTTGAGGATGAAAATGGAGGAGACTTCACAGACCCAACTAGATGATGGTAGTCCTCGGGCGAGCTATCCAATGAATATAATTTTAATATGTTTTGGTTTTATTATTTATTTTTTTTAGTTTGATTAAACATAGGTTTTTCACGAAAATCAAGCTCTTTGTTCACATGTTGAAAAATAGTAGATTATTAAAAAAAATGAAAAATATCAATGCACTAGATATTGATGTCCTTGATCCAACAACAAAAAATTGAATTTTGATGCATACAAAAAAGTTATGTTGTATATGGTATGCCTATGTCGAATTGTAATTGGTTTGACTTCAAAACTTGATTAAGGGAAAAATATTCAATGAAATGTTATGAAACAAATTCCATGCACTAGATATCGTAGTTACAAATCTAAATTAAAAAAATTATCCTTCATGGAAAAAAAGTTATGTTGTATATGGTGAGCATCACTCCTTAAAAATGGTGTTTACTTTAAAAAACTAGTTTTCGAAGGAGATGGAAAAAGAAGTACAATCTGATTCCAAAGAATTTGAAAAAAAAATAATTTAGAATCTATAGAAAAAAATGTCACAAATCACTAGCTTGCATCGTCTTCAAATTCCTCACAATTTAGCCACTATAGGTGCCCGAAAGTGAAGATTTAGTTAGAAAAAATCAATTAAGTGTCCAGTTTGGCCAAAAATTGTAAACAAGTATTGTGGGGTCACCCTATGCATCCTAATTGCTTGCAGAGGTAACATCTCCTATAAACTCTTGACCAATGAAAAATGATTCTTTGCCTCCATTTTATCCATTCAAACTTCATTCTATCACTCTCTATTCACTTCTACATTCTCAAGCTCAATCTCTCTCATTCTAACACTTCTTGATCATTCTTGCAACACTTCTTGTGTCACTCTCACTCTATCTTGTTGCTACCAACTTTCTACTTGGTCTCTACAGTGTCTCTTTACTTCAATACACCATCATCACTGTAGGTTTACGAAGCTCTACCTCCCTGGCATGGTGGTGTCATTCTCTTCCTCTTTCATCCTTGAGCACTTATAGCAAGGAATGTAACATTGTGTCTTTCCATTTATTTGCATCTATCATCTTGTAGAGTAGCATTCAGGTTGTCATTGATCTCTACTTGTGTTTTTTCTATTCTCTCCTTTATCATTTTTCTCCATATTATTGTATACTAGTTGTCCATGGAGGTGGGAACACCAAAATGAGGGTCTGACTAAGACAGACCTCAAAACATAGCCCCACTTTTCATGTTTTTGTGTGCGTAGGTGTAGGTTCGTCTGCTTGGAGCTATAGTTGGATAAATGGACCATGTGTGAGTTGTATCTCTCTCTCTTTCTTTGCCATTTCATCATTAGAATAGCTTTATAAGTATTATTCTTGTTGTACTTCTTATTTTTGCATTTTCCTATTAAATTGTTAAACCACAAAACTCCAATATTTGAGTCGTAAGTAGACTTTGTGCGTTTCTGACTGTCATTTAGCCCTCTATTCATCAAAGATGCCAATGTGTCCCTGAGACTCCATCGTGACGCGCTGAAGTCCAATTCCCATGTAGTCATCCTCAGGCAAAGATTTATCCGATTCATAGTCGGAGACGCTTGCAGTCTACTCACCTGATTTCCAAAAACACCTGTCATTAGCACAAGGGAAACAAAGTTTTCTTTTCCCTTGTTTTTCAATTTGTCTTTTCCTTTTTAGTTTGTTATTTAATCTAAGGTAGTTTAGGGCAATTCGTTCCCTTTGAATCTCCCGTGACCTAGAGCCTTGGGGGTGATGAATCCCCCTACTCTACATTTTTGGTGAACTTGACGTGAAGTCCTTGTTTTCATTTCTTGGTATCGGGAATCTTTCTCTTGTGCCCTAGGTGCGTTGTAGATTCATGTGTTGCAAAGCATTCAACTTTGCAACCCAATAGATATGACCCTTAGATACATAGTTAGAAGGACTCTTAGATATTCAAAAACAGAATCTAAGTAGGTCACTATCTGCTAAACATAATCTTCATCTTCTAAGCTAGTTCCATCCAAGTACTTGAACGTGGTCTCGTTCACGTGTATCCCTCCTTCTAAAAGTGTGAGTACAATGCCTAATATAACTTCACCTCGCATGATAAGCCACTAAATAAGGATCCTTCCCCGTTATACATTCTCGTCTGGATTAATGGCAATGTTGTAACTCGTGTCTTAAATGATTCAATGAGTCAGGTAAATGTGATAATGAAGGAAACTTTATTTATAAAATTTTTACATAAGTAGAGACACAAAGAGTCGTAGACCACTCTCCATACCCATAATGGACTCTTTATTGCCCCTATGGGTGTTATTTCTTTATCAATCTTAGTAGGACCCAAGGTTGTTGATGTGTCATTTGTTGTGATCCCAGAG
The DNA here is from genome assembly GCA_007258455.2 of Sequoia sempervirens. Classification (NCBI taxonomy): domain Eukaryota; kingdom Viridiplantae; phylum Streptophyta; class Pinopsida; order Cupressales; family Cupressaceae; genus Sequoia; species Sequoia sempervirens. Next base: position 19,380 of record VDFB02142569.1, on the reverse strand, counting down.
TCTGACCTGTTCAAAGTCAAGCTAGGCATTCCTTGGCTAGCCTCTGTGAACGACATTGTCTTTGTTGTCCATAAATGCTTAAAGTTCCCCCATGACGACACCATGCATGTGGTACATGAAACTGGCTATAAACCACAAATTTCACGTGTGGGATTCTCACTAGATCACTTTTGGCCTGCCCCGATCGGACCTTTCCCTTCTATGGGAGATTTTTTTATATAAGGCTTATGTTAAATATATGACTGGGGGCTCAATGACGAAGGTTGGCTATCCAATGTCTCCTTATGTTATTTCCTAAAAGCCTCTATGATATTGAAACAACAAGTTGCTTCTTTTTCCCCACTCAAGGGAAAGGGGAAGCTTGCTCACACTCTAGAGCCTTCTCCTTGTGTGTTTATGATTCCATCTGCTTCTACTTCTTGTCTTGCTGCAACATCTTCGACTCCCTGGTGTAGGGGCACCCATGCTTTCATGCCCCAAGAGGGGTCAAATGTTGAAATTTTGTTTTACTTGAGTCCATTTCATGTAATAAGGTCTTATAAGACCATTTCTTAGGTGTTTGAGTTGGTTTGAGTCATTAGGGGGTGAGTTAGTATGTAGTTACAAAATATTGTCAAGTTGCCTAAATGTTGTCATAGCAAATTTTGCATTTTTTTGTTGTCACATGGAAGATGAACAGTTGTAACCTAAAAATTTGATTGTAACCGATTGGAATATGGTTTGAAATTCCTTAAAAATTCCTTATATCATCGACCATAAGGTTGGGTTGTTGAGATTTGAAGTTTTGAGCAATGAAAACCCTATTTAGTATAATTTTTTGAATGTTCTTTGCTGCTATAGGGAATTGTACGGATTGCTAGTGCATTGTACGGTCTAAAATTTGTTTGAAGCATGTAAAGGGCACTCTTAACTTCATTTTGGTTTTCTTGCAATCAATTTTTATGGAGTTTGTGAAAATATATTAGCATTTTAGTGAAATTGGTAAGAAACCCTACCCAGGGTTCCTAGCGGACTTGTAAATTGCATTTCTTGCCATTCCCACTATAGAAATTCCTAAAAATTGGTGGAATGGCTTATCATTGTATATATTTTCATTCCTCAAAATTTCAGGTTTCAAGGTTTTTGTTGGCACATGTTTTGGTGATTCCCTAGGTTTGATCTTTTCATGTTTTAGGCCTAGTTGCAAACAGGACAATCAATTTTTGACCCTATCATTTCAAAGTAACCCCACCTAGTTTTATGATATGTTGAAGAACGTCCAAAAGGGTATTCCAAATAGGTCTTATATTTTTAATTGAAAGTCTACAATGAAATTTATGACCAAAAAACCCAAATTGTTGCCCCCATGTTTTAGGCTTTAAAAGCAAGTTGTCAAGAACGAACAAGAATGCCCATTTTCACCATTTGTATTGAAACCCTAGTTGTGTTGTGTTAAGTTTGTTGTGAGTGAGGCCTCCTACTCTACATCACTCTCGCTCATATGCCTCACATGGGAAGTGTGATGGTGCTCATATGGTGGAAAACGAAACATCAAGTTTTTGAGATTCATGTGTTACCCTTGGTTCCCCGACCCACTGTCTATGGCAAGGGGAAGTCTTCTCGTGGGGTTGTTCCTATGTCTTGACCTTCACGACCTCCTATTGTTCTTCCACCTACCCCTAGGGTAGAAAATGGGAAGAGGCTCACCACCAAGGAGCCTGTGTTTGTTTCTCCTCTTGTGATTACCTCTACTCCTGTGTTTCCTCCTCCTCCTTCCCAAGAGTTCATCCTTCCACCAAAAATGGTTGTGAAGGATACTCTTGCAGTTGAGTAGCAGCCTTCGATATCTTCTCAGGTTATGTCTTCTAGTGCCCGCAGCCGATGTAATCGGCTTGCATGTGAGCATAATCTCAGGTGAAAGGCTCTAACTGTGGAGCATGTTGCCTTGCAAAAGACGAAGGGGGAGCTAGTGGCATCTGTCTTTGCATCCTCTACTATAGTTTTGCTTTCTTTTGATGTTTATGCCTCTGTTCCTATCATATATGTCTTGCTTATAGCTCCTCTGGTGGGTCTTGATGATGCTCATCCCAAAAGGGTGCAAGTTTCCATTGCTCCCTCTATGAAGCCCCCCTCTTAATGTCCCTCTTGGATATCCCTCCTTTCTCACAGCTCATAGACATTCTAAATACAATGGTGGTGTCTATTGTGGCTTTGTCTTCTTCCTCCTCTGCTTCTTCTTCTTTTGTTGGGATTCCACATCCTTCGCTAAAGCGCAAACTAGAGGATGACCTCACTGCAGGCAGAGGTTGGAAGAAGGGTTCACCTTCTTCGAAAGCCAGTTCTATCTTGGCTTGCATCTTCCTTGTGATAGAGGAAACCCCTGCATCCCCGAATTTAGACACTACCCCTTTTCATGAGGCTGGCAGTGACTCTTGGGTGCCTCACCTTTCTCTCACCTAGTTGCAGTAAGTCACTCTAATAAAGTGCATGTTCAATTTAGTGGATGATATCTCGGCTTTGTCTTCAATCTTTGTAAGATTGATGACTTTTTCTTCACAAGGGATCGATGAAGAAGACCTTGAGTGGCCTTCTTCCTTGGCCCTTGTTGCAGGTGAGTCAGAGGGTACCACCCTCACTATCCCGCCCTTGCAGGCCCATCTACCCTCCCCTTACAATGATCTATATTGGGATCAAGATGACTTGCTAGTCGATGAGGACTAGGGTGGTACCTCTTCTTTATCTGTAGATTAGATTTGTTTGTGTGTTTTTGTTCCCTCGTGCTTGTATTTTTATGTTTGTGATCCTACTTGGAGGACCTTTGCCACCCTTGTAGGTGCTTGGATATAGGTGCGAAAAATATGTCATGCACTTCTTCTATTTATGTCATCATTCTTCTATATGTCATAAAATTGCTTGTCGACATTGGGGATGATGCAAAGTGTTGGGGGAATTTAGGCCTTTCTTGTTAGATTTAGGATCAAAAATTAAATAAGCAGATAAAGAACAATTTCACACAACATATACCCTAGGAAAACCCTCCAACTTGAGGGAGAAAAACCTAACAACAATATATCACTTATATATTGAATAATGAACAACAATTCAGTTTACAATGAGGCCCAACACAAGGCCGATTTGTATTGATAATAATGACACCACACTCAAAGACTATCGTACTTCTTAGATCGATCTGATGTAGATGAAACTCAACTTCTTGCTTATGTGAACTTGAACAAGGATGAATATGAATATGAATGAATGAGGGAGAAAGCAGTGCCTATATATACAACATAATAATGACTTCTCCCAAGAGATGCGTCTCTACACAAGAGGTTGGCCTCTCCATGTAAAGGTGTGATTCTTTCTCCAAGATAAGTCAGCCTCTTATCAAAACAATGTGTCTCTTGAAAGGTGGTGAACATGCACTTTATGTCGGCTTCTTTTGATAAAAAAATATAATTACAAATGAATAGAAGTGACCCTTCATAAGTCGACACCAATAAATAAATAGCCATTGGCTATATTTAATTTATTGCTTGTTAATTAAATCACCACTAGAAGTATGAGGCCCACGGCTACAATATCAACACTCCCTCTTAGCTAGGGAGGAATACTTCCAAATATCCAAGTCATGGAGTCTCTCAACATGACATCCACAATGGCTACACCCATTTGTGGAAAAGAGCTCATCACAGATTCACTCAATGTGATGTCCACCATGGCTACTCCCATGTGTGGAAAGGAACATGTGTACAAGTGCCCATCACGGAATCACTTAACGCGATGTCATTATGGAGTCTCTCAACATGACGTCCACCATGGCTACTCCCAAAGGGTGGATAAGCACAAGTAAAAGGGAATCATCATAGAGTATCTCAATGTGATCTTGTCATGGAGTCTCTCAACATGACATCCACCATGGCTACTCCCAAAGGGTGGAACAAGGGCTTTCACCTCAAATTTCTCTATCACAGAGAAAGATGCATTAACAAGGGCTTTCACCTCAAATTTCTCTGTCACTGAGAAAGATGCATTATAGAAAATCACAAAAGATCACTGATGCTGAGTCTCCCTCTTAGCAAGGGCTTCATTCTCCACAACTCCAAGTTTGTCTCGAAAGTGCACAAACATCACTCTGGAGAGAGGATTGGTGAGAATTTTAGTCGTTTGATCATTAGTGCAAATATATCTCAATTGAATAGCTTTCCTCAATACCATATCTCTGATGTAGTGGTATTTGATCTCAACATGTTTTGTTATGTCACGAAACACTGGATTGATAGATAGCTTCACACAACTTTTATTATCACAATGAATAACAGTCGGCTCCAATGATTGTCCAAACAATCCTACAAGGAGCTTTCGAAGCCATACTACTTCTCTAGCTACTACACATGCTACAATATACTCGGCCTCTGTAGTGCTTAATGCCACTGAAGACTGCTTCCTGCTACACCAAGAAATCATTGCAGACCCCAAGCTAAAGCAACATCCATAGGTGCTCTTCCAATTAGCTATACTTCTGGCCCAATCAGAATCAGAATATCCTTACAGCATTAGGTCTAAATTGGAAGTATATTTCAAGCCATATCCAACTGTGCCACACAAGTATCTCAAGATATGCTTAGCTGCAACTAGATGAATTTTCCTTGGTTCACACATGAATTGACTGAGTGCACTCACTGCATAGCAAATATTTGGTCTAGTATTGACTAGATACATCAACGATCCAATCAACTACCTGTACATAGTAGGATCTACCAGATCTGAACTAGTTGCACACTCACTTAACTTCTTCAAATTAGTTTCCATCAGTGTAGACATAGATTTGCAATCCATCATCCCAAATATCTTCAAAATATCTATAGTATATTTTCCTTGACTCAAAATGATCTCATTGGGTCTCTACCATACTTCCAATCCTAGAAAGTAATCCATAAAGCCTAAATCCTTCATCTCAAATTTAGAAGCTAACTCCTTGCATTTGATAATGAGATATTCTACTCCAGTAAGAAATAGATCACAACATAAAGAACCAAGATTAAAGCCTCACCATCAACTACCTTGAAGTAAAGATTTGAATCAACATCATTCTTGGAGAAGCCCAGGCTCATCAAGTATCGATCAATCCTCTCATACCAAGCACGAGGAGCCTACTTAAGGCCATACAAAGCCTTCTTCAATTTACAAACATGAGACTCCTTCCCATGAATCACAAAGCCATCAAGTTTCTCAATGTATACTTCTTCAATTACGCCATTAAGGAATGTTGTCTTCACGTCCATCTGATGTAGCTTCCATCCCTTTGTTGGTGCAATGGCAATAATAGTCCTGATGGATGTCCCGATGGATGTATAACAAGTAACCAGAGCAAAATTTTCTTCATAGTATATTCCCTCTTTCTGAGAGAAACCTCTAGCCACAAATCTAGCTTTGTATTTCTCAATGCTTCAATCAGCCGCATGCTTGATCTTGAAAATCCATTTAGAAGATACAACTAATTTCCCTTCAGGTCTCGGTACAATATCCCAAACATCATTCTTGATAATAGGTTGATATTCTTTAGCCATAACATCTCTCCATACTTGTTGACTTGATGCTTCCTCAACACTAGAAAGTTTAGATTCAATGATATGACTCATTAATGCTACATAGCCTGAAAACTTTTGTGGTCTTTTGCTTTCTCTGAATGTTCCTCTAGGAGCTGCAAACTTTTTTGCCTCCTGCATTGTTTGCCTATCCCATAGAGGTCTCTTTTGACCTATGACAATATCTCTTGGCCCATTAGTTGGTTCCAAAGGCTCAACTAGATCAATATCCTCTTCTAGTTTAGTAGAATCCCTTTGAATCTCAGGAGTATGATCAACGTCCATGTCCAGAGGAGTCTCCTGATCTTCATTATCTATCTCCATGTATGAACCTTTAGATCTTTTCAATGCAACATCTTCTTTAAAGGTGACATCTCTACTAATCTCTATTTGTTTCTATCCTGGAATGTAAATCCTGAAGGCTTTTGAGGATTCACTGTAACCCACAAATATTCTTTTCTTTCCAGATGGTTCTAACTTTGTTCTCTTATCTTTAGGTACATGAATATAAATAGGACAACCAAAGATTCTCAAGTGACTAACCTCAGGCTTCACACTTGTGAAGGCTTCTTCAAGAGTCATATTCTCCAAAATACGATGAGGGCTCTGATTTTGAACATACACTGCAGTTCTAGATGCTTCTTCCCAAAGGAAGGTTTGCAAGTCTTGATCATAGATCATAGATTTAGCTGCCTCAACTATGGATCTATTCTTCCTTTTCGCAACTTCGTTTTGTTGTGGATTGTAAGGAACACAAAACTCCCTCTTAATCCCTTCCTCAATACAAAAGTTACGGAAGCCTCCAGAGATGTATTCTCCTCCATTATTAGATCTCAGTACTTTGATTCTCTTTCCAGACAAATTATCTACTTGAGCCTTAAATTCTTTGAATTTCTCAAGTACTTCTTCAGATTCCTTAGACTTCAAGAAATAAATCCAAGTCTTTCCAATGCGCATCCTCTACACGTACCATCATGCTCTAGACTGAGTTTCAGAAGGCCAGTAACCATCTTCTCCATGGATGGAAGAGCTCTAAAGTGAAGGTGAGCAAGCCTCCTATGCCAAAGCTCACTTGAACTGGTGGATTCATGCAACAAAGCTTGAATTAGATGAATGGAAAGTCTATATAGACTCTCTTACCGAACACCAATCACTCGGGTTGTCTTGATGCTAGAGTTCTTTGGCCAAGCAAGGAATTTTCCCTCAGAAAATGCAACTTGATATCCTTTGTCCTCCAAATCCAATATCGATACAAGGTTCCTCTTGATACCTGGTATGAACAAGACATCACTCAAATGAAGTGGGATGTCAGAATCTAGGTGAAGAGAGGTGGCTCTAGCACCTTTCACTGAATAGCATGCATCATCTCCAATTATTGGTTTCTCTCTCCACCAAATCTGAAAAATTTTCTCTATACCCTATAATATGTCGAGAAGCGCCACTATCAGTCAACCAAGTGTTACTATCTGTTGGAACATTGCTTGATAGGGTAGAGATAAATAGAAATCCACTTGAGTTATCTCTTGATTCCTTCAGAGGAGAAACATCATCCACATCCATAGTAGAAGCATGTTGCTTTGGTCTTGTTGCACAATCTCTAGCATAGTGACCATACTTCTCACATCTGAAGCATTGGATATGGGAGAGATCTTTCTTTTTCTTTGATTTAGGAGCAACATCTGATTTCTTGTCTCTATTCCTCTTGAAGTTACCTTTTCTCCCTTATCTTCCTTTCCTCTTTGAAGTTTGAGCAGCAAGAACATGATTGTCTTCATTGTGAGAGCTTTGACCATTGCATCTTGTTTCCAACCTTGATTCCTCTTGAATGCAATTTTCTCTAAGACAATCAAACTTAGGTAGCTTATATCTTCCACTAATACCTTGGATAAAAGGCTCCCAAGATTGAGGAAGACCATTAAGCGCCAACATGACTAAGTCTCGATCATCAATTATGTGTCCAATGGCATTGATTTGATCCTTCAACTCAGTGATCTTCATAAATAAATAAATTATTGAATCTCCTTTTTCCATCTTGATGTGATGAATTTGTTGCCTCAATGCAAGAGCTCTATTGGTGTTATTGATCTCATATAGTCCCTCCAAAGTCTTGAACATCTCTCTAGTTGTCTTCAACTTGGAGATAATAGGCACAAGGTGATCCTTCACATAATCAATCAATATCTTCTTGGCCTTTGTGTCATTCTTCCTCCACTGTGTCTTCTTAGTCTCATCGAAAGGTTTGGATACTTCGTTCTCCACGAACTCGAGAATGTCATTTTCTTCCAATGCAATGAGAACTCTAAACTTCCAAGAGGTGAAGTTAGAGGCACCATCGAGTCTATCTTCAACCATGAGTCCGTTCACTTCATAGATAAGATAGACACACAAAGATGAGAATAAGAGAGGAAGATAATGCTGCTTATATAAGGCTAATCATGATCTTGCTTAAACCTAGCTTTGATACCATGTTAGATTTAGGATTAGAAATTAAATAAGTAGATAAAGAATAATTTCACACAATTTGACCCAACATATACCCTAGGAAAACCCTCCAACTTGAGGGAGAAAAACCTAACAACAATATATCACTTATATATTGAATAATGAATAGCAATTCGCTTTGCAACGAGGCCCAACACAAGGCTGATCTGTATTGATAATAATGACACCACACTCAAAGAGTATCGTACTTCTTCTTGGATCAATCTGTTGTAGACGAAACTCAACCTCTTGCTTATGCAAACTTGAACAAGGATGAATATGAATATGAATGAATGAGGGAGAAAGCAACGCCTATATATACAACATAAGAATGAATTCTCCCAAGAGATGTGTCTCTACACAAGAGGTCGGCCTCTCCATGTAAGGGTTCAATTCTTTCTCCAAGATAAGTCAACCTCTTATCAAAACAATGTGTCTCTTGAAAGGTGGTGAACATACACTTTATGTCGGCTTCTTTTGATAAAAAAATATAATTACAAATGAATAGAAGTGACCCTTCATAAGTCGACACCAATAAATAAATAGCCATTGGCTATATTTAATTTATTGCTTGTTAATTAAATCGCCGCTAGAAGTATGAGGCTTGTGGCTACAACATCAACACTCCCTCTTAGCTAGGGAGGAATACTTCTAGATATCCAAGTCATGGAGTCTCTCAACATGACATCCACAATGGCTACACCCATTTGTGGAAAAGAGCTCATCACGGAGTCACTCAACGTGATGTCCACAATGGCTCCTCCCATGTGTGGAAAGGAACATGTGTACAAGTTCCCATCACGGAGTCACTCAACGTGATGTCATCATGAAGTCTCTCAAAATGACATCCACCATGGCTACTCCAAGAGGGTGGATAAGCACAAGTACAAGGGAATCATCACGAAGTCTCTCAACCTTATGTTGTCATGGAGTCTCTCAACATGACATCCACCATGTCTACTCCTAGAGGGTGGAACAAGGGCTTTCACCTCAAATTTCTCTATCACATAGAAAGATGCATTAACAAGGGCTTTCACCTCAAAGTTCATCGTCATAGAGAAAGATGCATTATAGCTAATAACAAAAGATCACTGATATTGAGTCGCCCTCTCAGCAAGGGATTCATTCTCCACAACTCCAAGCTTGTCTTTAAAGTGCACAAAATTCACTCTGCAGACAGGCTTGGTGAGAATATCAGTCGTCTAATCATTAGTGCAAATATCTCTCAACTGAATAGTATTTCTCAATACCATATCTCTGATGTAGTGGTATTTGGTCTCAACATGTTTTGTTCTGTCATGAAACACTAGATTGACAGATAGCTTCACACAACTTTGATTATCACAATGAATAACAGTCGGCTCCAATGATTGTCCAAACAATCTTGCAAGGAGCTTTTGAAGCCACACTGCTTCTCGAGCTGCTACACATGTTGCAATATACTCGGCCTCTACAATGCTTAATGCCACTGAAAACTAATTCCTGCTACACCAAGAAATCATCGCAGACCCCAAGCTAAAGCAACATCCAGAGGTGCTCTTCCAATGAGCTATGCTTCCGGCCAATTCAGAATCATAATATCCTTACAGCTTTAGGTCTACATTGGAAGTATATTTCAATCCATATCCAACTGTGCCACACAAGTATCTCAAGATATGCTTAGCTACAACTAAATGAATTTTCCTTGGTTCACACATGAACTGACTGAGTGCACTCACTGCATAACAAATATTCGGTCTAGTATTGACTAGATACATCAACGATCCAATCAACTACTTGTACATAGTGGGATCTACCAGATCTGAACTAGTTGTAAACTCACTTAACTACTTCAAATTAGTTTCCATCGATGTAGACATAGATTTGTAATCCATCATCCCAAATCTCTTCAAGATATCTATAGTATATTTTCCTTGACTCAAAATGATCTCATTGGGTCTTTGCCATACTTCCAATCCTAGAAAGTAATGCATAAAGCCTAAATCCTTCATCTCAATTTCATAAGCTAACTCCTTGCATATGATAATGAGATATTTTGCTCCAGTAAGAAATAGATCACCAACATAAAGAACCAAGATTAAAGCCTCACCATCAACTACCTTGAAGTAAAGATTTGAATCAACATCATTCTTGGAGAAGCCCAGGCTCATCAAGTATCAATCAATCCTCTCATACCAAGCACGAGGAGCCTGCTTAAGGCCATACAAAACCTTCTTCATTTACAAACATGAGACTCCTTCCCATGAATCACAAAGCCATCAGGTTGCTCAATGTATACTTCTTCTTCAATTACGCCATTAAGGAATGTTGTCTTCATGTCCATCTGATGTAGCTTCCATCCCTTTGTTGGTGCAATGGCAATAATAGTCCCGATGGATGTATAATGAGCAACCAGAGCAAAAGTTTCTTCATAGTCTATTCCCTCTTTTTGAGAGAAACCTCTAGCCACAAATCTAGCTTTGTACTTCTCAATGCTTCCATCAGCCGCATGCTTGATCTTGAAAAGCCATTAGAAGATACAACTGATTTCCCTTCAGGTCTCGGTACAATATCCCAAACATCATTCTTGATAATAGATTGATATTCTTCAGCCATAGCATCTCTCCATACTTGCTGACTTGATGCTTCCTCAACACTGGAAGGTTCAGATTCAATGATATGACTCATTAATGCTACATAGCCTGGAAACTTTTGTGGTCTTTTTCTTTCTCTGAATGTGCCTCTAGGAGCTGCAAACTTTTTTGCCTCCTGCATTGTTTGCCTAGCCCATAGATGTCTCTTTCAACCTATGACAATATCTCTTGTCCCATCAGTTGGTTCCAAAGTTTCAACTAGATCAATATCCTCTTCTGGTTCAGTAGACTCCCTCTGAATCTCAAGAGTACGATCAACGTCCATGTCCAGAGGAGTCTCCTAATCTTCATTATCTATCTCCATGTATGAACCTTTAGATCTTTTGAATGCAACATCTTCTTCAAAGGTGACATATCTGCTAATCTCTATCTGTTTCTGTCTTAGAATGTAAATCCTAAAGGCTTTTTAGGATTCATTGTAACCCACAAATATTCCTTTCTTTCCAGATGGTTCTAACTTTGTTCTCTTATCTTTAGGCACATGAATATAAACAGGACAACCAAAGATTCTCAAGTGACTAACCTCAGCCTTCACACCTGTGAAGGCTTCTTCAGGAGTCATATTCTCCAAAATACGATGAGGGCTCTGATTCTGAACATACACTGCAGTTCTAGATGCTTCTTCCCAAAGGAAGGTTTGCAAGTCTTGATCATGGATCATAGCTTTAGTTGCCTCAACTATGGATCTATTCTTCCTTTCTGCAACTCTGTTTTGTCATGGATTGTAAGGAACACAAAACTCCCTCTTAATCCCTACCTCAATACAAAAGTTATGGAAGCCTCCAAAGATGTATTCTCCTCCATTATTAGATTTCAGTACTTTGATTCTCTTTGAAGACAAATTCTCTACTTGAGCCTTAAATTCTTTGAATTTCTCAAGTACTTCTTCAGATTCCTTAGACTTCAAGAAATAAATCCAAGTCTTTCCAATGCACATCCTCTACACGTACCATCATGCTCCAAACTGAGTTTCAGAAGGCTAGTAACCATCTTCTCCATGAATGGAAGAGCTCTAAAGTGAAGGTGAGCAAGCCTCCTATGCCAAAGCTTGCTTGAACTAGTGGAATCATGCAGCCAAGCATGAATTGGACGAATGTAAAGTCTATATAGACTCTCTTGCTGAGCACCAATTGCTCGGGTTGTCTTGATGTTAGAGTTCTTCAGCCAAGCAAGGACTTTTCCCTCAAAAAACACAACTTGATATCTTTTGTCCTCCAAAGCCGATATTGATACAAGGTTCCTCTTGATACTTGTACGAACAAGACATCACTGAAATGAAGTGGGATGCTGGAATCTAGGTGAAGAGAGGTGGCTCCAACACCTTTCACTGAATAGAATGCATCATCTCCAATTATTAATTGAATGTTTGTTTCTCTCTCCACCAAATCTAAAAAATGTTCTCTATAACCTATAATATGCCGAGAAGCGCCACTATCAATCAACCAAGTGCTACTATCTGTTGGAACATTGCTTGGTAGGGCAGAGATAAATAGAAATCCACTTGAGTTATCTCTTGATTCCTTCAGAGGAGAAACATCATCCACATCCCCAATAGAAGTATGTTGCTTTGGTCTTGTTGCACAATCTCTAGCATAGTGACCATACTTGTCACATCTGAAGCACTGGATATGGGAGAGATCTTTGTTCTTCTTTGATTCAGGAGCAACATCTGATTTCTTGTCTCTATTCCTCTTGAAGTTACCTTTTCTCCCTTCTCTTCCTTTCCTATTTGAAGTTTGAGCAACAAGAACATGATTGTCTTCATTGTGAGATCTTCATCCATTGCCTCTTGCTGCCAACCTTGATTCCTCTTGAATGCAATCTGCTCTAAGACGATCAAACTTAGGTAGCTTAGATCTTCCACTGATACCTTGGATAAAAGGCTCCCAAAATTGAGGAAGACTGTTAAGCGCCAACATGACTAAGTCTCGATCATCAATTATGTCTCCAATGGCATAGAGTTGATCCTTCAACTTAGTGATCTTCATAAAGAAAGAGATGATTGAATCTCCTTTTTCCATCTTGATGTGATGAAGTTGTTGCCTCAATGCAAGAGCTCTGCTGGTGTTATTGATCTCATATAGTCCCTCCAAAGTCTTGAACATCTCACTAGCTATCTTCAACTTGGAGATAATAGGCACAAGGTGATCCTTCACAAAATCAATCAATATCTTCTTGGCCTTTGTGCCATTCTTCCTCCATTGTGTCTTCTCAGTCTCATCGGAAGGTTCAGGTACCTCGCTCTCCACGAACTCGAGAATGTCATTTTCTTCCAATGCAATGAGAACTCTAAACTTCCAAGAGGTGAAGTTAGAGGCACCATTGAGTCTATCTTCAACCTTGAGTTCGTTCACCATTTTCGTAGATAAGATAGACACACAAAGATGAGAATAAGAGAGGAAGATAATGTTGCTTATATAAATCTGATCATGATCTTGCTTAAACTTGGTTCTGATACCACCATGTTAGATTTAGGATTAGAAATTAAATAAGCAAATAAAGAACAATTTCACACAATTTCACATAGCATATACCCTGGGAAAACCCTCCAACTTGAGGGAGAAAAACCCAACAACAATATATCACTTATATATTGAATAATGAACAAAAATTCACTTTACAATGAGGCCCAACACAAGGATGATCTATATTGATAATAATGACACCACACTCAAAGAGTATCGTACTTCTTCTTGGATCGATTTGTTGTAGATGAAACTCAACTTCTTGCTTATGCGAACTTGAACAAGGGTGAATATGAATATGAATGAATGAGGGAGAAAGCAACGTCTATATATACAACATAAGAATGACTTCTCCCAAGAGATGCATCTCTACACTAGAGGTCAGCCTCTCCATGTAAAGGTGCAATTCTTTCTCCAAGATAAGTTAGCCTCTTATCAAAACAATGTGTCTCTTGAAAGGTGGCAAACATACACTTTATGTCAAATTATTTTTATAAAAAAATATAATTACAAATGAATAGAAGTGACCCTTCATAAGTCAACATTAATAAATAAATAGCCATTGGCTATATTTAATTTATTGCTTGTTAATTAAATCGCCGCTGGAAGTATGAGGCACGCGGCTACAACATCAACATTCTTCCATCTTGACCTAATTTTTATTTTTAGTTTTTCTTGATGTACTCTTCTACATGTTAAGAGAACATTGGGGATTGATGACCGTTCGTACATATACCATATTATATCTATCTATTTGTATCTATGAATAGATCTTACCCTGAATTCTTAGATCCTCTTGTCTGTTGATTTCTTTGTCTTTGTCTACTTTTTGATGTTGTGGTTCTTATGTGTTATCCATCGCATGTGTGAGAACATACCATGAATGCATCTTTTCATGTGTTATGTGCCACATCTCTGCTCCTCCTTTATGTCCTTAGTATTCCATGTGCTCCTTTAAGAAACACACACCATCCTAAGAGGGGGCTCTTATGTTGTTCTAATTTTCAATATGTTGAATTCTTTCAAAAAGGATTCCTTGATGTAAAATCTTCTTTAAAATTAATTCCTTGACGAAAGAATCCCTTATTAAAATCCCTCATTTTCCAAAATGTTGTATTCTCTCAAGAATCTTGGTTTAAATTTTCTTTTAAAAAGGATCCCATATGTGAAAGAGTATGAAATTTTTCCTTTGAAAAAGGAGCACTTTTTCTAAAATGAAAGAGTGTGAAAACTTTCCTTTGAAAAAGAAGCATTCTTTCCAATAGATTCCTTGATGAAAGATCTTTCGAAAGGACTCCTTGATGATAGAATAACTTGCAAAATGTGGTGTCTTTCAATTGGAGTGTTCCTTTGAATGGGCCCCTTGGTGTCTTGAAGGGTTCCCTATCGAAGGAACCCCCTTTGAAAGCTTTCTTCTCAAAATAATTCTTTGATGTCTTGTAGTGTGTGTCTTTTATCTAATATTTGATGTCGTGTGTCTTGGTGTCAGGCATCTTATATCTTGCCATCTAGCTTGGGGGTAGTCTGACTAGATCCATCCTTTCTGTGATTGTCTTGTAACACAATTTGTAGCAGCCATAGGCTTATCTACCTGATCAGTGTGTGTCTTATGTCTATATGATCAAGTTGTTTCTTATCATGTCAACTTGTGTCTTCTTGTGTCTTATGAATGTGTGTCTTATGATTATCTTTTTCGCCTATGTTTTGTGTGCAACCTAACATGTTTGTGGCGAGATTGTAGCTAGCTTTGTAGGATCAAAGAGTTGTGTCATCTTCACGTCTTGGTGGAGCTCCCTCTTTCACATCGAGGTGCGCTAGATAAAAGATCTTCTTCCTCAATGATTTCAGTATATTCTCCTCAATCTCTTTCTACTTTAGCTCACATACACACTAACATGTATGCTCGCTAAAGTGGGAGCAAAATGTAATGTTGTAAATTTACACCTAGGCAAATTTACCATTAATTTACCCTTACCTTAGCCTTACAAGTATGGTGATACAAAAACAAATCACCTTCATCTTGATTCTCCCACATGTCCCTATCATTTTGTGTCGATGGAGGATTTTTTATCAGGGATGCGCGCGCATTACGCTAATGTCCTAATAGATTCCTGCCTCTGGAATCTGCAAAAATGTTACGCTTCCTAGTTGCTTGTGGAGGTAATGTTTCCTACCATATTTTGACCAATGAAAAATGACTCTTTGCCTCCATTTTATCCATTCAAACTTCATTCTATCACTCTCTCTATTCACTTCTACATTCTCAAGCTCAATCTCTCTCATTCTAACACTTCTTGATCATTCTTGCAACACTTCTTGCTTCACTCTCACTCTATCTTGCTGCTACAACTTTCTACTTGGTCTTTATATCATCTCTTTGCTTCAATGCCATTATCATTGCAGGTTTACGAAGCTCTACCTCCTTGGCATGGTGGTGTCATTCTCTTCCTTCCTCTATCGGCCTTGAGTGCTTATAGCAGGGAAGGTAAGATTGTGTCTTTCCATTTATTTGCATCTATCATCTTGTAGAGTAGCATTCAGGTCGTCATTACTCTCTACTTCTTATGTTATTTCTATTATCTCCTCTATAATTTTTCTCCATATCATTGTATACTATCTGTGGAGGTGGGAACACCAAAACGAGGGTCTAACTAAGGCAGACCTCAAAACATAGCCCAACACTTTTCCTGTTTTTGTGTGTGTAGGTGTAGGTTTGTTTGCTTGGAGCTATAGCTGGAGAATTGGATCGTGTGTAAGCTTTCTCTCTCTCTCTCTCTCTTCATAATTTCATCATTATAATAGATTTATAAGTATTCTTCTTGTTGTACTACTTATTTTTTCATTTTCCTATTAAACTGTTAAACTGCAAAACTCCAATATTCGAGTTGTAAGTAGACCTTGTGCATTTCTAATTGTCATCTAACCCTCTATCCGTACAAGACACTAGCACATCCTTGAGACTCTAATATGGTGCACTGAAGTCTGGTTCCCACGTTGTCATCCTCAAGCAAAGAGCTGTCTAATTCATAGTCATAGACCCTTGTAGTCTTCTCACCTAATTTTTGAAAACATTTGTCATTAGCAGAAGGGAACCAGAGTTATGTTTTCCCTTCCTTTTCAAATTTTCCTTTCCTTTTTAGTTTGTTAGTCAATCTAAGGTAGTTTAGCACAATTCATTCTCTTCATCTCTCTCGTGACCTAGAGCCCTGGGGTGGCGAATCCCCCTACTCTACACTTGGTAAGAAAAGATTGTGATGACATCACCAAAAAGAGAAGTGACTTCCAACATGAATATTTTTGAAAGAAGGCACAACTAAGTTATACAAAGGAAATCTTGAGAATTCCAAAACTATTAGATCATCTACTACATCAACAATTGGTACAATCAAGAGGGTACTAGCATGGTTGGAACTACAAAAAATCTCGAGGAGGAGAAAAATAAAATAGAGAGAGGGTTCCATAATGGTGTCAAGATTTATAACATACAAGAGATAAAGGTGATTAGATTGACACTTTTAGATTCTATCCAAGATCTATTGATTGTAGAACCCAAAGGAAATTGGTCAACACTGCAAAAGGCTTAGAAAACCCTCAAAAAGAGAGAAGGGATAAAAGAAGTGGGGCCCTTTGTGACTAAAACATTAGAGGAAATGACCCATGTCATTAGATTTGATTATGGATGGCTTGTATGTGCATCTTATTGTTGAGTCACTAAGAGGACAAGGCCCACATGAATAAAAGTCTCACAACATAATTTTTTTTGGATTTTTTGGGTCTAACTATGAATTCTCACTTAAAGGGTTACTACCAACTTAGCTAAAGAAATCAAAAGTGGGTTGTGAATGACACAAAGGAACCAAAATACAAAGAAGGGAGTCACTAACACCATACCACCTACAAGTTGAACATAGAGTCACATGGATTAATGAGAAGATCTTAGACTTGAAAAAGGTATCCCTATATATTGTTGAGGAGAATATAAGGATAAAAGAATCACATTGACTAAAGGGATCAAAATGAATCCATTTGTGGAAGCATGGATTATTCAAAGGGAGTGAGTGAAAAACACACTACAATTCTTTCTCACCAAACTAAGTTGGTAGACATGAGACAATAAATAGGTGTAGAGGGGGAAAAGAGATCTTAGATCTAACTAGTAGTTAACCAGATCAATATTTTCTTGCTCTAACATTGGAAATCAAACCACAAGAGTGTCAAGATTGGATAACAACCTAGAAGGAGATCCAATCAACTTTGAGCTTAGCTCTTTTGTTGCCAAGAAGATTGATAGCATTAATGTGAATTTATTGACCTAATTTTCTCTATCTAAATTATTCACATGGACAAAACTAAAAATTGACAAAACGAGGATAGATCTGAGAAGGGAAAATGTTTGTGTACCTATCACTAAAATTTGAGCTTGAATTGGGGGGTCAAGGGAAAATCCTCCCTTGACTGGAAAGTGGGATTCTAAATTTGTAAAATATTGAACTATAACTCACAAGTATACACTACCTTTTCCAATTCTGCAAATTGTAGTTTTCAGATATGAACCTACAAAATAATGACAAAGAGAGGGAAAGGGGTGGCTATATAGGATTTTTCCTCAATCAAACCCCCATTTTGGTATTTCTACCTCCACGAATAGCTGATTTATTGATTGATAAAGTGTGTGCTCTAAACCTTAAGTGTGTCTAAGTTTGTAATGAGCTAAAATGCGAAGTAAATGATAAAAACCCTACTCAAGTGTGTTAGAGAAGGATTCCTAGACAACACAATCAAGATCAAGCCAAGAGAAGGTAAAATACTTAAGGGACAATCAAAATATATAAATACCTTACTTAGGGAAGCAAGGAGATTGAAGTTTGAAGATGAGAACACGTTGAAAACAAGTCATTAGGTGCTTGAAGGAAGCTAAAGCTATCGAAAATCCCTAGATTCCACCTTGTCCTTCCATTGGCATCAAACTCTAATCATTGTACAAACTTGATTAAATATGAAAAATTACTTTGTAATTCTGTAAAATAGGATATGAATTTTTGCAGAGCTTTGTTGTAGTTGCAATTGACTTTTTTTTTTTTTTTAAATTGAAATAATAATTCATGTTTATATAGTGGAACATAGGAATAAATTAAAGTGTAGGCTGACTCATTTAATTTTGAATTTTTGGGATTAATTTACTACCAAATCTCGAAATTGAATTAATGTCACATAAATAAAAGAACAACATAAATTAAAGATCAAAATTATTGGGCAAAACACCTGGTCTAGGAAAAAATTTCCCATGTCCAATTGTTTTACACACTTTTAAATGTGATCCTTGAATTTAGGGTTTGCTTAATCAAGAATCATTAAGAAAAAAGAGTGTTTGTTGGGGTTAAAATAATGAAATGTGATTTAGTAGACACTTTTGGGATAGTATTGACACATTCTCCTAAGTTAAAAGTTAAAGTCTAGGCTAACAAGTGATCCTAAAATTCACTAAGGGAATGGTCACTAAAACGAGCTCAAAATGAAGCATGAAATTATGCTTTCACCCTTATTAGGGAGCACAATTTATGATGCTACAATATGATATACATCATAAGTAATAACATAAGAAATCCATAAAATGATGATTCCACTAGTCAATAATAGTCAATGACAAAAAAAGAGGTGTCAAGAAACCATTCCAAGTCAAACTATGAAAACAAATTGTCAAAATTCCTTGAAACCATGAACATTTTGAATGCACAAGACAACTGAGAGTGGGGGTGAATCAGTTGTACCTTAAACCTTCAAAATCCTCATACATATTTAGATCCACATTAACTTAATTAACCCTTAATTTGTTATGATGATTTAGCATGAAAGGAAAATAATAGAAATTGAAACAAATCAACACCATGCACAAAGGAACACTAGATTTACATGGAAAACCCAAGATGGGAAAAACAACGGTGAATATTAGCTCACAATATAAAGTAATATAAACACCAAATACAATAGGTCTCACTATCAGAGGGCTCACTGCCCAAAGAAGAAAGATTCATTGCCAAAAGGCTCACTGCCAGAATAAAAAAGTGTTGAAAATTGAGGTGATTAAGTAGCTTAATACTTTGTAAAACTTTGTGATTGCTGATCTAATTAAGTATTATTTGTTACATATTCTTTGTGGATGATTATCTGGTTAGATTCATTTTACCATTTGTAGAATGAAGATAAAAGGTTGTAGAAGAATAAGACTAGGAGATT
>VDFB02142568.1:0-11599 GCA_007258455.2 Sequoia sempervirens | reverse complement strand
TTATATCCAACTCGATCAACTTTTCCTGTGAAAATATCAACTTCACTTAGAAAATTTTTCATGAAGGCGCCTTAGCACATTTTATTCTCTAACACCACCTTGCATTTTACTCCACATTTGGAAAAATATTTTCGAAGCTCAAACGCCTTAGCAATATTTTCTTTTTTTTTTTTCACTTAACATCTTAGGTGCCTATTTGAGGAAAATCACGCCTTGGAAAATTTATTCCCAACACCTTTAACACATATCACTTCAGGCGCAAGTAGCACTTGGAGAAAAATAAAATAAAATAAAAGCGCCTAGCATACTTGGAAGAATTTAAAATTACGCCTTAGCACTTTTTCTTCACCACTTCACACACCTTAAAAAAAAAATCTCTAACACTTTGCCATCTTGGGCGCATTTGGAGGGGTGAGGAGGACAAAAATCTTTGACCTTGTTGACTTGGTTCTAACTTAGGCGCATTTCAGCCTTGATGGAGGATAAACTTTTTTCAAACGCCTTCATGTGACTCTTGGACTTCCAGTTTTTGTCCTTACATGGCCCATTTTGGGCGCATTTTACCCATGCAGGAGGATGAACTCCTTTGACTCGTTGACTCTCTTCTTGGCTTATTTTTGCATGGGCGCATTTCACTAGTGGAGGAGGACAAGATGCTTTGACTTTGCTTTGACCATTTCTAGCTTGGGCGCATTTCTTGCCTTGAGGAGGATGAAACTTGAAGTATGGGCGCATTTAGGCAAGGGTGAAGGATAAACTTCAAGCCTTAGAAATTTTTTCATGCTATCAACCTCCCTTGGGCGCATTTTAGACCAGCTACAGGATGAAAAGCATTGACCTGTTTGACTTTCTCAAGATGGGCGCATTTTACCCCCTGAGCAGGATGAACTTCATACTTAGCATTTTTCTTGAGCTTGCTTACTCACCTGGGGCGCATTTGAGCTAGGCAGAAGGATAAATGATGTTGACTCCGTTTGACTTTCTCCAGTTTGGGCGCATTTTGCCTTGTGTGAAGGATGAACTTCATTTTCAAAAAAAAATTTCCACGCCTCCTCATCACCTGGCGCATTTCACTAGGCCTGCTGGATGAAGTTCCAGACTTAGAATTTTTTATCATTTTTCACCAACTTACGTGCCCTGCTATTTATAGTAAGCCTTCTCATTTTTGCACTTCTAAAGCTCGGAATGACCTGAAATTTCGCACACTGCATCCTTATAGCTTTGTTGTTCTGTCAATACTGCCACTTTTAGTCACCCTGCTATTTTTAGCCTATTTCTGGAGGTGGTTTACTATAAATAGTAACCTCATGTTTCTGATAGTTCCACTGCTCCGATCGAGTTGAAATTTGAATGAGGCACTCCTCACCATATGACCTGCTAGCTGACATCAACGCATGCAGTTGATTTACTATTTTTAGCCCTGCTTCCAAATTGACTTACTATAAATAGTAAGTGTCTGATTGACTTGAAATTTCACCAGCCAGATAGTCTAAAGGACGCTGGACAAGTGGTTTACACCGGTTTTTAAAATTTGACTTTTTACGCCTCTATTTTAGGTCTGGTTGAAACCTAATTCGCTCGTGATATGTGACAATGATCTCTCGCTTTTCAAGCCTGCAGTAATCGCTATCGCCTTTGTAATTTTGAATCACCGAGGCCGGACACACCGCTAAAATAAGGCAAGTTCCCTTACCGAGTAAGTATCTTTGTTTGCATGTCACCATTATAAGCTCTGAAGTTCCACTGTGAATCGTACCGGACATGCAAAAGAAACCTGACATACAAACCCTAAAATATAGCCTCTGCGCTGAATTCGAAAGTGATCGCCCCGCTTTGGTATGTTACATTATCGCTGGTTAACTTGAAAAACCTGCAAGGGGAACATGCGCATGCAAAGAAAAATCCCCGGTGATCCGCACTCAAATTCGTGTCAACAGGATCGCTAAAAAATAGTAAGTTGTCCAGGTTCGCTTCAAATTTTGCACGCGTTCTCGACATACTCCGAACGTCGTGTGCGGATCGCCGGAATTTCAAAATGCCGATACCCTCCAATTTCACACTTACTAAAAATAGTAAGTACCTCGACCATTAAAACTTGTCAGAGCCTTACTTGAAGCATTACTAATCGACAACAATGTTAAGCTCCACTTTCAATTTATTCACCTTACTCGACCTCAAACTGACCAGGAAGACGCAAACCCTAATTTCAGACTTGGCCGAATTCACGTTTAAGCTCGATGATGGAGACATCCCGGAAAGACAGACATCAGAAAAGAGACAGAGAGAGAGAGGAAGAGACAAAACCCAAGCCAAAAGACCAGAATGGAGCAAAATTAGGGGTCCCTCATCTCTCGAGTCGGGCTATGTGTGAAAAGGCCTACAACAATACTTTTGTTGGATGATCTACAAGACTTTGTGCTTGTAATCGTTCATGTTGTTCGAAGAATTGTTGCGTCTAAGAAGACTTTGTGCTTCTAACGTAACAAACGGTACATCTGCACAGATCCAACACTGATAAAGCTACGGAACGACTTTGTGCCTTCGTGAGCTTTCCCTTTTTACTTTATTTTGTTTGTTATTAATCACTTCTGGTATCTCTACGCTTCGCTTTGACGAGATAGAGATATTGGTATTACTGCCAGTTGTTAGTTTAAGGTTATCAAGAATTGTGAACTTTCAACGGTGAAGCATTGTAAACATCTTCTCTGAAAAAAGACAGAAGGATGAATTTCGTACCACACCCCCTAACTGCGAGTTCTCGCGGTACATTTTGTAATTATTTGTTTGATTTACTATCGCTTCTGTTAGCAGTAAGAAGGGCGCCTCCCCTTTCCGAGAGGAGAGATTCACATCTCACATAGCTGTGGCTGAAATCCAAGTTGTGTAATCTATCGAAAAGCTGATTACATAATTTTCACCCAACACATTGTACCCTTGCTAGTGGCATCGACCGAATACTCTTGCTTTTTTGAGAAAAGCTAGGTAAGTAGTGGAGGATCTGCTTGATCACTCTCTTTGTATGGAAGAAGAATGTTGCGGACGATGGCGAAACGATTGTGTTCAATCGGAGTCACACTAGTATGTTCACTCACTTCTTGAGGGAGGATCTCCTGATGGCAGACTATTGTGTTTATGCATTGGAATAGAGTTTTTTTTTGTCGGATGAATCATTAAAGTGGTGCTATGATCGTTATTGTTATGTGGCTAGGAGGTTCGCTAGCTCTAATCCCGTTTAACTTGTTTTCTACAAAAAAGAGGAAAGGTGTTTAGCCTTCATTCTTCTAGCTCTAACAACTCCTCTAAAGTGCAAGTTCGCTTGGAGATAACTCTTCCCTTGCTTGCCTTCACTACTTAGCTTGTTGGACCTCCCTTAGGATCTTTGTTTGCTCTTAGACTTGGTCATCGGTGGTTGCTTCTTAGATTGGCAAGTTATCTTTGGTCTCACTCACCACTACCTTAATCCAATCTTACTTTATCCTTGGACATATCAAGCGGAAAATGTCAAGTATAGGAAAAAGGGAGATAAAAGGAGATTTGTAGTTTGATCTCTATGTTTGTTTGTTTGATTGTTGAGCTGCTTGATTTGTTTGATGGTTGACTTGTTTTTGCATTGTTTTGAGTTGCTTGACTTTTTGTTGGGTGCCTTGTGATGTTATTGAGGGCTTTTGCTTTTTGGTTGTTTTTTGGTTTAAGTTTGTCTAAATAAACTAACTTATATTAATGTAGAAGTAAATCAACTTTGTCTTTTTGCTTTTTTTTTAGAAATCAAATGTTTTCTAATTAATCTACTTGGGAAGAAAGAAATCTTTTCTTATATTGAATGCAACTAAATGGCTTTTTCTAAATGCAACTTATACGTTTTTCTTTTTGCTTGCATTTTCTTGTGAGATTAATGGAATCTCTCATTTTTTTGCTTAGTTTTGACGAGAGTGTTTGAATCTCTTGGTTTTCATGTTGTGTTTGTGATATAATCTAAGAAAAGAAATATAAAGAAACTAATTTAAATCTAAATCTACTAAAACAAATGAAGAAATCCTTGAATCTAAACCAAGAAACCATAAACAAATGTTACTTCCCTTGAGAAATTTCAATTGTCTATTCACTAATTAAGCTACTTGCCTTTTCAAAAGAAATCTAATTTAAAAAAAAGAACCTGTGAAATGCAGAAGCTTTGTTTTGTTGGCATACATCCTTAGGAGATCCAACCTCTGTAACTTCTTCTGCAGCAAAATGATACTCCTCCTTGATGATAGTGGTATACATGGAAAGCTAGATCAATGTAAAATTGAATGATGACTTGGGAATATAGAGAGAAGCTTCTAAGCAGGGAAAATGGAAAGTAGGCATAGGAGTCCTATACAGAGCATGAGAATGCTGTGGATGCGGTTTGCTGTGCAAGGATAGCCTAGTCATTCTAAATGTGATTTGTAGTCTTTTGTGAGAGAGAGGGAATGGAATGGGAGCTTCGAGCTTCGAGCTGGCTACAAATTCAAAAAATAAACTACCTCCTAGATGCCAATGGTAGTATTTATAAGTAAGAAGCTCCACAATCAAGAGGAGGTGATTGGGGGACAATTGAATAGATGATTGTGAGTCAAGAGGAGAGGAGAATCAGTTGGGACTTGGGGAAGATAAGGTTTAGCTAGGACTGGAAACAACTCACAATTAGAAGCCAAAGTGGTTGAGAAATGGCTGGAAGTGAAGCAATCACATGTCCTCCAAGAATGATAGGGTTGGCCCTTTTAGGGATCTAGGTCACCCCTTTTGCTAGGGTAGGTTGCCTAGGTAACTGTATGACTTAAACCAAGTTACCTAGGTGACCCTAGGGTCTCTCAGGCAACCCTTTAGTTGAAGGTCTTCAAAAGGGTTTCGAAAAGACATGGAGGTTTGGAAGTCAGGCTGGTGGTTGAACAAGGTGGAAAGGCAGCTAGGAAAGACTGCCATCAAGTTCAAAGATGCTAAATGGTATATTTCACGTCATGTGGGTCACAAGTTAGATTGCCAGGTCATCATTGGGCTGCCATGTTGGCCTGTGCAATTTTGGGCACTTACAACTCCATGCTTACTCCATACTAGATAAGCAGTGTTCCACGGGGACGCGTCCCCCCCAAGAAACCTTGCATTTTCTAGACGGGGATGTCTCAAAGACTTGGGGACTTGGGTGGGACGTCCCCCCACCAGCCCACCACTAGCGCCGCCATCCCACCACCAGTGTCATTGTCTCCAAGACGCTGCTAGGACTTTGAGGACGCTAGGGTGTCCTCAAGACATCTAGGGGACTCCTAGTTGTCTCCAAGATGTATAATTCTTATACTTATACATCTTTTTATAACTATTTTGTCAAGTACTATATGTATTTCAGCACCTTGCTGCCCCCTTGCCGCCGTCCCCCTGTCCCCCCAAACTTAGACCCCTCGTCCCGCGTCCCCTCAACACGTCCCCTGCCATCCCCTCGTCCCCGTCCCCGAAACCCCATGGAACACTGTAGATAAGTGAAGAGTTGCATGTTGCAAAAGGCCACTTCCAACATAGAGAAACCAAAATCAATCCTTACATTAATTAGATAGGCGTATACTACCATCAGCATTGCAATTGCATATAGAGAAGCATATATGAAATTGCAGGTAAACAATTCAAAATATAACAAAGTACAGAATGCTAAAATGATATTGACAAATATTGATCATGATGTAAATTTTAATTCCTTGTCATTATTATCTTTGGCACTTGTCTTGCTCTATTGGAGGGAAGATCTTAAGCTTCTTAAAAGTGCATAGTATGTCATTGTGGCCCATCATCATGGTTATCTTCCTTAAGTGAAAGCAATAGCTGACTGTGATTTCTCCAAATCATCAATTTCTTCCTGTAATTATCATATGGAAGACAAAAATATCTTTGGAGATATCATCCTTTTATCTCTAGAGGTCAAAGGATTTTCCACCCTTGCAAGAAAAAAGGCTCCAGAACCAGGCTGTTGGCCATCTTATGAAAATTTTGATTGGAAAGTGTATTCTGATACTCACTTGAAATAGTTGAGTTGCTAGGATTTCTGTTACTCATTGCATTTCAAATCTTTCCATTGAGTTCCATTCCTGTGAGATTGTATATACCAATTCATGACTCATTTTAAAGCTAAAAGTTCAGTAGTTCTTTAAACTAACTCAAAATCTGCTCTTTTTAAAGTTGAAGAAGCCTTCTTCAACTTTGCCATTTTTTCCTATCACTACATCACCTCTTCCCCACCATCTGCTTTCTTGGATTTCAACCAAGGACTTGCTACTATTTTTTTTCTCATTTTCCTCCTTTTGTGGCTGAAATTGAAACCATTTGGTACTTCAATAGGCCAAGAAAGTGACCCTGATACCTTTGTTATGTTCCTAACAAGAAAAAAAACTTAGCAAAATTGGAAAAAAATGAAGTAAAAATTTGAAATGTGTTTTTTCAATTCTAAAATTAGAAATGTTGAGAAAATCATGCCAAATCTGAAACGTAACTCAAATAAGATTTTTATGATATTTCAGATAAAAGAAAAAAAATGAAACTTTTCTGGAAATGTATATGTTTCAGCTCGAGCCTAATGAAAGGGCAGTATGGACACTTGAGCTTGGAAACAAATTGTCCTTCCATAAATGATCCACGCATAAACATTCCTAGTCATTCAAGGCTACGGCTTGATACCTTTATATCACTTGGTTTCCATGCACAATAGTAGATTCTTTGTTCTGTGCTGACCCGAGGGGTGTCACTGTTATGATGTTATCTATCAAAGGAAATGGGGGATATCAAATAAAACTCCTCTATTAATGCACGAATATCTTGTATATCAAAATTCAATGGGGAAAAATGATGTAGATTTTTTGCAAAGTATGTAAACAACAATGATGTTGATAAAATAACAACTGTAGCATCATATTTGAAAGGATATGCTCTTCAATGGTATAATTGTTGGGGTTAAAATAAGATGGTTTTACTAGCAATTTTTTGCTGTAAATTTGCTATTGTGGCACTAACAACCTGTGAATAAATTAAATATTAGAAGATGAAAGTATTGATATTGAGTTATTAAGGATGGTACTGAAAAAGAAAAACGATGAGTTCAAAAACTAAAGAACCAAAATAAAATTTTTAGTATAGGTTGACAAATTGAAAAATATTGATAAAACTATATTCAATAAAGATGCAGAGATTTTGTGCCTTCATAACCATAATCATACCCTTCTGATAGAAGTAGAGTTTGAAGGAAGGGAAAAAGATACTGCAGCAGAAAGAAAATCAATATGATGATAGCCAAACTATTATTTTAGTAAGGGATCCATGCTAACAGAGCAGTTTAAACAAACAAAATTTTATTAAATGGTGAATTTTCTGTCGAAGTAGTTCCAACATTGAAGTTGTCGAACATCAACACTTAACCCAATTCACCAAATTTTGGAATGGTTAATAATACTGACCAACAAGATATAGTTTAAAAGAGAAATACCCATACGCCTTCCAAACTCTGTACAGTGCTAACACCAAACTCATGAACTCGGAGCCCTAAGAATTTCCAAACTCAATTTGGATGAAAACACAGTCCTTCCAAATTCTTTCCACAAACTTCCTTGGCATACCAGATGGTGACATGCAGATTCAGCCCACCCAGAACGAAGAAAATGCAAAGAATAAATATGAAACTCCCCATTAAAGCCTACTGGAGCATTACAGCATTCTCTCCCACAAAAGTAGGTCAATAATACAACTCTATTATCACACAAACGGATTAACAACAGTAACTTATGCTGGGAACCCTCCAAAATACCAAATGAAACCCAAGACAAAGATTACACAGAATGCTATTAATCTGAATAGTAATACATCCCAAGTGGTGGCAGAAGCAAATGCTACAATTAATTCTTCTGCAAGAGCTGTGCCAAGCCATGTGATGGCGTATGGTCTCATTAAGTATAGAAGCCTGTGGTTAGGACAAGTGGCTACATAGCATAGGGTTTAGGTTTCAGACCATAGGTCTTTAGGCTTAATTTCATTTAAACTTAAATATTTAGATTTAGGTTTTAAATCAAGTTCAGTGTTTAAATTATGGGTGTCCAATGCTTAGGTTATTAGGTTTAATAATCTTAGGTTTTAGGTTAGACTTTAATTTCCTATTTAGATTTTTACTATGGTACCTCATAGGATACAACTATGTCCTATTGTATCCATATGATCTATATGTTGATTTTAGTTTCAATGGTATAAACAAGAATCAGTTTATAAAATTTATAAAATTGTCTATCCAGCTGGTCAAATTAAGAGATCAGCAATGAGGCCAAAGGGAGGGTCGTGACACAGAGAAAGACCCCTGATACAATTTGTAGTTTCGGGCAATGACAAAGGAATCTGGTGTACTCATGACCTATGGATTTTTTATTGAAGGTTTTGGCTTGATGGTCATTTTGAGAGAGTCTGTGACAGCTCTAGAACATCAGTTTGGGCCTGGGAAACACCATGAACAAAGTTTATGTCTTACAACTTCCTAGTGGCCAATGCAAGCGATTATTTCAGGTGCTGAAGCTGCTGAGAGAGGTAAATAACACTAGGAGCTGAAGTTGGAGGGTATTTCATGTCTTTTGGGAGAGTTGATTGTTGGTGAATCTTGTGGAGGTTGTGCCATTTGCTTTTCAGTCAATCTGCCATTGAGTTTAATCCCACATCCATTGGGCAAATGGAATATGAATGCTTTTTATTCTTTTTGGTCAGCACTAGTTTAGGATTGCTGGCTGTTAGCAGTCTGCTATGTAAGTGCTAGTGGTTTAGTTGTTCTTGCTGGTTATTGGCAGTTGGTGGTTTGATGTTTATGCTTGGGCAATGTGTGGTAACTTGACATATGATAATTTTGGGCTTATATGGTATGTGGTAACTAATGTCGAATATGTGATGTCCTCATATTGAATGTTTGATATTCTATCACAATACATCATAGGTATTGGCATAAATATGAAGGTTGAAATGCCATTAGCAAGTATTGAATAATTGACCTTTGAAAGTGGATGCTATAAACAGTCTAAAGACCAAATTTTTTACCTGAACCCAAATAGACGTTTTTGCTCTTTTGCCACTAGTGAAAGAGTGAAATGAAGTACAAAATAAAAAACAAACCTTTTTTGATGGACGATGATGTTGTGGAGATGTGTGATGTTGACTTTGGTAATATTGATGTTGAAAGTTAGTTTGATGAACTGCTGAGCAGAAACGTGTGTGACCCTCTCATTGGGTCAGGATTGGTTGCTGCTGTAGACTTCCCAAGATCTGTCATCTCTTGTGATTTGGCACTAGAGTGTGCAAAGCAATACCACTCAAGGACCTGCGAAATCAGAACCATCTTGATCATAAGATTGCAAATCTCAGTCTAGAGTATTTAGAGGTAATGCTGTTACTTCCTGAACTAGTGGTTGAAGTGAATGTCAAAATTGATAGCAATAGATGATTCATAAACTACACCTAGATTGCAGCACCCAGAAAGAATTATTCCAGAATTGAGCTGTCCAAATATGTGGAGTTTAAGGAGTACAAGCTTGTTATCATTCTTCTGCAAACTTGTTGCCCATTCTTTCAAACCTTGGATGTCCTTGAAGCAAGTGTTTTGGAACAGTGGCAAATTCCACTTGGAGTACATCCTTCTTCGATCTGTGAATGGATTGTCTGCTCTTATAATCAAGGACCTGATCAAGCAGAATGCCCCCATGTATAAATGATATATACATTTCTATGGAGAAAATCTTGAGAGAGATTTCGAGATGATTAATGAGGATTCATCTTCCAAGCCATCACTGAGTTTTGTAGAAGTCTTCATTTTTGCATTTCTTTAGAAGGAATGAAATCTATTAAGTGGTGGGTAAGCTGGTACATAAAGAACAAGGCTTACACATACATCAGGGCCTTTGGTTTCAGAGGAAGGCCATATCGTTTTCCTCAACATTTTTTTCACTTTCTATTTCTCATGGACTCTGCTTGGTAAACTTTAGAAGTCCATGGTTTTCAACACCCCATGAAAGAGAACATTGCCAATCGGATACCCAATTCAAATTGGATATTTCGCTTGTAGTGATAAGACAATGGCATTTGATTCAAGCTTGGAATTCCTTTGTCTAGGTCTTTCCATGGAGGATGTGAGGAGTCACTTTGACCCAAAGGGGAAAATGAATGAGGCAATGCCTTGATTCCTGGGAGACAACTTCAAGCATGCACATCATGAAGAAGTTTTTTGGGAAAATTGCAAGGATGATGAACATGCTTGAAGTCAATGGCAGGAATGGAGAAAATCTTCTTACTTGGCAAGATCTATACCAATGGCTTCTTGCAGTGACATTGCAGCAACCAACTTCAGAGGTAGGGAAAGTAATGCAGGAAACTTTGATCTACATGATGTTGAGAGAGTTGAGGAACTTGTAGAACAAGTTATCTTTGAAAATAATTCTCACTTTGCATGTGATTCCGATCTGCTTGCAATGCCATATTAGGAGCCTTTTCAAGTTCATATCACTGAAGCAGCAAGTGGAGGTGGTGGTGGGAATTCAGTAAAAGCCATATCACAATAGGGAGATCGAAGGGCATTTTCTTGATCACACTGCATCATAATCAAGAAGCTAGAGGCAGTAAAGGTGTACGACATGTGGTGATGATGATGATCCAAATAGAAGAAAGTGGATCGTCAAGATGACTCCTCGTCAACCAAAGAAGACAAGGAGAAAGTAGATGCACCTAATGACAATCAATTTGTGTTGTCGGCCACACCAATGCTAGAGCCAATTGATCCCAGAAAGATCAATTGTTCCATTGATTGATCAAGATTTTATGTAGGCTGCATTGCAAAGGAGGCAAATTTCAATGTTCAATCTCAATTTCTTTGATGCAGTTCATGTTCAGCAAGAAATGCCAAAGTTGGCCCTATAATGTGGGTATGATTTAACTTTCCTAAAGGTCAAAAAGTAATTGAGACTGCTGTTCCATAAGGAAATGTCACTTTGGACAATGCTAGAGTAGAAGTTTTCAAGATCCAAAGTCACTCTCTCCCCCAAGAAGAATGTTGTTGCCTCAATCTTATCATTCTTCACAATCTCATGAAGATGCGATAAAAAATGCTCAAGAAGATCACATGCACAGTGCTGGTATAGCTTTTTGGTTGCAAAATGGTAGATTTTTCTTCAAATTTGCAAAGAATGAGTTAGAGAGAGTGAAAAATCAACTTGATAGAGCAAAAGAGGCAAATCAGAATGCTTTTGCTTGGTCTGATTGCATGCAAGAGTGTTACTCTCTCCCAAGAGTAATTGAGACTGCTGTTCCATAAGGAAATGTCACTTTGGACAATGCTAGAGTAGAAGTTTTCAAGATCCAAAGTCACTCTCTCCCCCAAGAAGAATGTTGTTGCCTCAATCTTATCATTCTTCACAATCTCATGAAGATGCGATAAAAAATGCTCAAGAAGATCACATGCACAGTGCTGGTATAGCTTTTTGGTTGCAAAATGGTAGATTTTTCTTCAAATTTGCAAAGAATGAGTTAGAGAGAGTGAAAAATCAACTTGATAGAGCAAAAGAGGCAAATCAGAATGCTTTTGCTTGGT
>VDFB02142567.1:0-23540 GCA_007258455.2 Sequoia sempervirens | reverse complement strand
AAAAATCTGGTTTTTTACCCCAATCCGGGATTTTCCAGTCCGTCCAGATTTTCCCGGATTCTGCTCAAATTCCAGATCCGAGTGAAGTCTAGGTTTTTGCCTGCGTTCGGGATTTTCCACCCAACCCAGATTTTCTCAGATTTCTTCAGTTTTTTGGAATGTGCCAAAAGTCTAAAATTTTATGTCATCTGCGGAAATCCGGTCCACCCAAATTTTTTTGAATTTTTGGTCTAGAGTCCGCCTAGCCCATATTTTCCCAGATATCTATTTTTCAAGACTAAATAAATATTAAAAGGGGGACTTGCATATGGATTCATGCCAAAAGAGGGAAATCTGGAAGTGTTCAATTTAAGTTTTCAAAATGGGGCCTACCTAAGAGTCCATGCCAAAACTGTCTACAGCTAGAGGACTTTCTAGAAAACACGTGAATCTGATCTTGCTGGAGATCGTAGGCCGACACGGATAATATTCATGCATTTAATGCGAATCTTGTCCTATTTTGAAATTTTCTTGGCTGACCTGTTTTGAGGCCAGTTATTATTGTAAAATATAATTAGGCTGACATGTTTGAGGATTCTCTATAAATGGCATTTGTGCCTCATTTGTAAAAAGGAGGAATATTTTTAGGAGTTTGATTAGGTCAGAATTTTACTAAGTTAGAAGGCCAGAATTGGCAAGTAGTTTTTTAGAATTAGTTGTAGGAGATGAGAGACTTGAAATTGTTATGTAATGCTGGAGAAGTAATGCAATTGGATTGTTGATTTGGCAAACTTTTTATTTATTTTCAACAGTTTTTATGTTTTCTTGTTCTTGATTCTCATATGTTAGATGTTAGATTTTAGCTCTTTTACAATGGTGGTGAAATGTTAGTGACGTTGATCGATTTTCGGTCCATACTTTTAGAATTTGCTGATTGTAGATTGCTGTGTAAAGTTAGTCTGGGCCTCACTTCTGTGCTAAGTTCAACTGTGAATGCTTGTTTACATTGTGCCAGCAGTTGGGTATGTGAATGAGTGTTCAAAGTCTAAAAATATTTAGATTTCCCCAGAAGATCACACCATTTCTGTGTAGTTACAGGTTTGTCCTTGATCAAGCAGAGATCGGTTTTATTGGGGATCTATCCATTTGTAGCTTTCATCATTATTGTGATTGATCTTAGGAGTTAGAATCTCTCTAAACCCTTATCTCTTTTGCTGTTTATTTTGAATCTGGGTTAGTTTTAGGATTGAAAGCATCACCATATTGTTGCATTTGATGAAATTCGCTTCCAGCATTGTTCATTTGTAAGGCCCCTTGTGATTACCAACATTTTCACATATTATCTGAGTTGTTTATGCATTTTCATGACTTGACACCCGAGAGACCTTGGGGTGATTTTTAGTAATTTATTGTTGAAGATTACCTTTCAAGAGAGATAGGATATTGTATTCTATCTGAGTTGTTGCTGTGCAGAAAACACCATCAATAGATCCTTAAGTGACTATTGCCTCGATGATTTGTTTCTCGAAACGAGGGAATTGACCTCTCAACAAAGATTTTGGAAAACATTTAAAATTGATCAGGCACCAAATAGTCACAGTCCCATTACCATTCCCCATGACATACAAGACCCACAATCTAAATCCCATCATTCCAACCCATCTAAGTCACCAGACAACACTGACAATCATGACTCTAATTCCTCCACCCCTTATTTTGACAGTGAATATGAGACAAGCAAAGGGGAATATTGGATAGATTCTGATATGGAATTGGGTGATGATAATTTCATCTACAATATCACTGAATCCATTTGCATTCCTTTTGCATCCTCCCCTCAATACACCAACACTGACGATGGAATTTCCCTAGTTTATCCTCAACTAGTCGATTGGGACCAACAAGGCCCACCAGTCCTGGACACCTTTCAGAATGATGAGGCAATTACAGATTTTATGGGATAAATTGAGGGAATACCTAGTGGTGATCACAAGGCAGGATTCGCCATTGATCTAGATTGTGCGGCCTACTTCAGCGAGATTGCTCTGTCCTCTAGTCACAAAATTAAAAATAAAAATAAAATAAAAAATGAAACATCTTTAGGTGAAAATCGAAAGGCACATTTTGATGAAAAAAAAGTAAAAACAAAGGACGTATTTGTGGGTGAAAACCTCTCCGAGGCACCCAAAGATGGAGGGCTAGACTTTCTTCCCGTAACACAAGAGAAATCAGCTATGCTCATAGAGGACACTATAGAAGACAACATATCAACAACAGAAGATTCCAAAATGGTCCTCTTTTCTGCATCCCTGACTGAAGAAGAGAGACCAGAATTTCACAAATTCTTTGTAGAACATAAATTCAACTTCACATGGTCCTATCCTGACATGTTAGGATTAGACCCAGAACTGGTTTTGCACCATTTTCCACTATTGCCTAATGCTAAACTAGTTAAACAAAAGTTACACAAAATGCATCCTCAGATCACTCTATTTGTCAAGGCTGAGTTGAAGAAACTTTTGGACACTGGATTCATATGGTCTATTGATTATGCTGAATGGATATCCAACCTAGTGCCAGTAACAAATCTAAATGAGATGATACATGTCTGCATATATTTTAGAGACCTAAATAAGGCATTCCCAAAAGATGACTTTCCTTTGTCAAATATTGATATCATAGTCAACCTCACAGTAGGATACGAGATACTGTCCCTCATGGATGGTTTCTCTTGCTACAATCAAATTCACATTGCCCCAGAAGACCAACATAAAATAGCATTCACTTTCCCTTGGGGTACATATTGCTGGAATGTAGTGCCATTTGGTCTTAAGAATGCATGCGCCACATATCAGAGGGCTATGACTACAATATTGCAGGACATGATGCATATAATAATGGAAGATTATGTAGATGACCTATTGGCTAAATTAGTAACAAGAAAAGATCATTTAAAGGTATTAGACTTAATTTTCAAGAGACTAGAAGAATACAAAGTCTGGCTAAATCCTAAGAAATGTATCTTCCGTGTAACATTAGGTGAACTCTTGGGATACATAGTTTCTCAAAGACATTAAGGTCGATCCAGCAAAAGTAAAATCCATCATAGACATGCCTCCTCCCATAGGTATAAGCGAACTCAAGACTCTATAGGGTAGGGTACAATCTATCTGGCGCTTCATAGCATAATTGGCAGACAAGTGTCACCCATTCCAATATCTTTTGCATAAAGACATCCCCTTTGTGTGGATAGATAAATGCCAAGAATCCTTTCATAAAATAAAAGACTACCTATTGACATCACCAGTCCTTATGCCTCCCATTCAAGGAAAGCCTTGATATTATACATCTATGCCACTACTTCAGCATTGGGGGCATAACTAGCGCAGAATGACCAAGAAGAAAAAGAAAGACCTATATATTACAGCAGTCGGACATTGGTTGGGTATGAAATGAACTACACACCAATTGAATGGGATTGTCTAGCCATGGTATTTGCGGCACAAAAGCTAAGACATTACATGTTAAGCCATCAGACACAATTAGTAGCAAATATCGAGCCCCTCTAATATTTGTTAAGCTGGGCAGCATTAACGGGACGCCTGGAAAAATGGGTCATGATTCTGAGCGAATATGATATTCAATATGTAGAAAGAAAGGAAATAAAAGGACAAGTCATAGAAGACTAGCTGGTGGATGCACCTTTGCAAAGTGATCACCCATTAGTGGCAGATTTTCCAAATGAGTCGATATTCCATACATAACCAAAATCTCCCCTGAGGCTATACTTTGATGGATCACACACTAATCATGGCTCGGGGGCAGGAATCCTATTCATCACCCCTCAAGGAGACTCCATTCCCAATTCTTTCCGCATAGCTTTCCCATGCACAAATAATGTGGTGAAATATGAGGCACTGGTTATAGGACTAAGAATGGAAATAAAATGGAAAATCAAAGCATTGCATGTCTATGGGGATTCTCAGTTAGTCATCAACCAAGTTAATGATGACTGCAACACAAAAGATGAGAAGTTGATGCCCTACAAATGAATGGTTGATAGTTTCCAAACGTACTTTCATATGGTAACTTTTGAACAAGTTTCGAGACAACAAAACAAAGTGACAGATGCCATGGCTATGATAGCCTCTCTCCTTGACATTCCAAGCAATATGCCTTAGCTGGAATTCCTAATAGAACAATTGTTGGTCCCTACCTATGACATTCTAGAGTTAGAGATGGTCTGCGAACTTGTTGGTCCCGACTCTCCCTTGTACCAAGATATTATGACTACCTTAAGTCTCAAACCATTCCACCTAACCTATCCAATAACCATAGGAAGTCCTTTATCCAAAAAGCCACAAGATATGCCATCGTCAATGACACCCTTTACCGTTGTAGCTTTGATGACACCCTCCTTAGATGTCTCGACATCAACAAAGCATGTACAACCTTATGTGAAGTACATGATGGTATATGCAGGTCTCATTTGAGTGGTGCTACTCTAGCCAAGAAAGTAATGAGACTCAAGTACTATTGGCTGACCATTGAAAAGGATGCAATAGAATATGTCAGGACTTGTCACCAATGCCAGATTCACAGTGATTTGATCTGCGCTCCAATACAAGAACTTTGGTCGATCACCTCTCCTTGTCCCTTTGCTCAATGGGGACTTGACCTTATGGGTAAGATCCATCCTACCTCATCTAATGGCCACAAATTCATCATCACCGCCAAAGAGTATTTTATGAAGTGGATCAAAGCCATCCCACTAACATACATAACTAACAAACAAATATCCAAGTTCATTCTTAATTACATCATTTGCCAATTTGGCCTTCTGCAATCCATCATCATTGACAACAAACGTCCATTTAAAAACCAAGATGTTCATAATTTATGTGAGCGATTTCACATCCAACACCATTTTTCATCTCTGTATTACTCACAAGGAAATGGTCAAGCTGAGGCGTCAAATAAAACCATTATTAAAATCCTCAAAAAGAGTGTCAATGATGTTGGCCATGACTGGCATATTCAACTCAACCCTGCTCTATGGGCTTACTGCACTAGCATTTTTACGCCTACATGAGCCACTCCTTTCACCCTGGTCTTTGGAGTTGAGGCCATCTTACCCAATGAGGTTGAAATTCCTTCTTTACGACTCTCCCTGAAGGGTCTGACTGATGATGAGGAGTATAGACAGTTGCACCTACACGAGTTGGAGATGTTAGAGGAAAGAAGAAAAAATTCCCTAAACCATCTACAAGCGTGTCAGAACCATCTTTGTCACAGTTACAACAAGAAGTTTATGGTCAAGAAATTTGACATTGGCAATTTAGTCCTCATGTAGAACCCTAAGAACCAGGTTGACAGAGAAAAGTCAGGCAAGTTTGAACCAAACTGGTTGGGTCCTTATGTCATCGTATCTTCTTTTGGTTCTGGAGCTTATCAACTAGCTACTCCAGATGGTGAAAAACTCACAAAGCCTATCAATAGTCTACATCTCTAAAAGTTCTATGCATAGCATCAAAAGATCGAGCTGAAAACCTTAAAATACAAAAAAAATGAAAAATGGTAAAAAATTGTTGCCCTGATGAAAACCTAGAAAATAGGCATCTTGGTGACACCAAAAAAATAAGAAAAATGACAAAAATAGTAAAGAAAAACAAGTCATCCAATAGTGAAAACCTGGCAAATAGGCGCTTTGGATAAGTACCATGGTGAAAACCTGGCAAACAGGGACCATGTGTAGTCAATCATGGCTCAACCATCTACTGTTACTTCATTTGCCTAGGTCTACAAGGGAACACATTTCTCTTCACTATCACAACACTCACCATGACATTATACCCTTCCTCTCATGGTTGATAAATAGTTTACATCAAGTCCTTTATACTATCCATCTGGTATCTCACGCATATCCCTTTTTCATGTCCTTTAAAAATTGGCTAAGTCTTGGACCTCACTGGGGGAAAAGTTTTATCATATGACTGCAGTGGGTATCATGCACGGTCCGATCAATTGCAAAAAGTCTTGAAAAAAAAACAAAAACAAAAACATTGCAAAAAAGTTCTAAAAAAGGACATAAACATTGCAAAAAAGTTAAAAAAAAAAGACAAAAAACATTGCAAAAAGTCCTAAAAAAAGACAAAAACATTGCAAAAAGTCCTAAAAAAAGACCAAAAACATCACAAAATGTCCTAGAAAAAAAGACCAAAAACATCGCAAAACGTCCTGAAGAAAGGCTTAAAAATGGAAAAACATCTTGAAGAAACCGCAAAAAAGTCACAATGTCTAGACAATGCAAACCAAAGTCACATTTCCTTAGGCCCATCATTCTAGTCAAGTCTTTATCATCCATCCAAACTATGTTGTCTCTACACATTTGCTACGTAGGCAAGACTCATTTTTGAGTCCCCAAGACATTAGGTTTTTCCTTTTAGGTTTGTCAAAATAAAATCATGACCAAATCTTTGGTTAGCAAGACAAAGTCATTGGTCGTATCAAACTACGAGGTCTCTAAGTGCATGATGTAGGCAAGGCCATCTGTCGATGAGCCCCCGAGGCCATACTAGGTCAGTCCATTAGGGTTCATGGCATTACACTAGCACACACATCAAAAGTCTTAAAGTTAAGAAAAATCATTTTCCAAATGGGAAAACTCCTAAAACAAAGTATGACAATCATTTATTCAAACATGACAATCACTTCAGCATATCAAAAAAATTGACATATGGCCAACATAGGTCAAACTCAGTCTAAACAAGTCAAATTGTCATAGCCTGTCAAACTATCAACTTTTGGTTATCTTTCAGATGTGTCCTTCTGAAGAATAGCCTCTGTCATTTATGCCTTAGGATGTGTCCTTCCAAGGCATCAACATTATTCTTTAGATGTGTCCTTCTGAAGAACACGCTCTATCATTTATGCCTTAGGATGTGTCCTTCCTAGGCATCGTCATCGTCACTATCACCTAGCATTTTGAGGGATCCATTTTGACATTTAGGGATCAATCCTCTCGACATCAAAATTATTCAGGATGTGTCCTTCCTGAATTTGGCAACCTTTCACATTCGTCATCTTGGCATCATCAAAACCTTGACACCCTGACATCTTAACATCATCAAACTTGACATCTTGACATTGAAACACAGGTTATCTAGACACACTTGGAAAACACTTGGTGCTTGTCTTTTGGCTTTTTATCATGTTACTAGTTTTTCAACGAGATCTCAACAACAGGATTTAGAGAAGCAGCGACGTATCATAAAGTTTGTCTTGACTTTTGACATGCATTATTACTAGTTTCTCAATGAGGTCTTGATTTTGGGATTTAGAAAAATAGCGACGTATCATGATAAGGGCCCTATTTTTTATTTTGGAAATCATGCTGCTAGTTTCTCAAGGATGTTCTGGAAATAGGATTTAGAGAAGCAACGACGTTTCATGAATTTTCCTTCTTGACTTTTCTGCTTGTCGTTGGTTATGACAAAAAGACTGGGGCAATCACGCTCTTAGTATGAGTCATGATCATCCTTGTGTGTGATTGCTTGTATTATGTGATGGTATGACCTTGTACATCTTGATCACTGATACATTTTGGTATTATTTTCAATGACAGGTCGTCGAAATTCCAACGGATGCTGGTCCAGAATTTCAACATTTCAAATGCCGTCAAAATTCTGACGCAATAACAATGACGAATAGCTGTTGGAATTCTGACAACCTGTTGTCGAAAAAAATACCAAAATGTATCAGTGGATCTATGCCATATCATGGTGTTTGTTGGCCATTACAACAGTCTGCCCAATGATAATTAAGAGCAATAAATATTAAAGTCCTATGGTAAAAGTTTTGAAGGATTTGGTCTAGGAACTAACATGCATCTCCTTCAGACTAGTCATCTTCTCTTATCAGTATGTTCATATTCTCTCATCGATCTCACGACGATATCCTTTGACATACAAAAACATAAGTGCATACATGATCATATAAACATTGCATTAGGTCCATACATACATCATCCATAATATTAAATCATATAACATTCCATTGCATTTTGCATTAACATTATCATAAACATGGCACCCATTCAAATAAATACATTATGCATATTATTATCGCCATCATCAAAAAATCAACATAACATATAAATAAGCATTGCATCATGATGGCATCATAATCATAAGTAAGCATCATAGGATGTACATGACAAGAAATATAAATAGTACCATCATACATCATAAATCAACATCATACATAGAGCCTCACATCACATATATCATAATGCATAAATCAAATAGCATTACATAACACACATATGGCCCGCATCAAAACTGCATCATCATATAGCATCATCTCAAAAATATACAATGTCACAGGATAGAGTCAATAGATATCCCAAAAATAGAGCTCACAGGCTCAATGATCTATACATAATGTGTCATAACAAAGAACCAAATGTAGCAACCATGCCCCTAGGAATGGATTTCATCATCCCCTTGTGGCAAAGAGTGTGGTGGCTGAGGATCTATGACTGACATTGAGATAATGGGTGGCCCTATAGAAGCCTCTATCTGTGCAACCAATGGAACTGACACTGAGGGCATCATCTCCATGGTAATAAATACTTGTGATGATACTGCAGCCTGACTCTAAGAGGCCGAAGGATCTATCACTGGTGGCTACCTCTCTATTGATCTCTACCCTGAACTGGTGGACCCATGACTATGGCTCCAATGATGACTCAAGGCATGCCTATGTGAGTGGTGGGACCTATGCCCTGATGTGTACCCTAAGGAGGTGGATCCTCCTACACTGATATGGATCTTGTTGCCACTTCCACTCCCTAATTTGTGACTGTTGCCTGTCCTCATCTATAAGCGTGATATTGTAGGATCTCATCACTCAGGAGGCACTGCCTACTCATATAGATTCCTGTACTAGCCATACCTAGTGCTCACCCTGGTAATCTCACGAGCAATGTCCCTAGAAGGTCCTAAGCATAATGCTACAAAGTCCACACACCACTGTGTTGAATCCTACTGGTGGATCACTGCCTGATTCCACTCTACTTGAGCCACCTCTAGCTCTGCCCATAGTGCCCTAACCTCTGCCACACTCTCATCTAGGCTCCTCTAAAGATCGACCACCCTCTGGTCTATCATGGAGTTCTGGGGCAATGTCGATAAGGATGGTATCTCCTCCTCTCCCTCCACCATCCTTGATCTCAGGAGTCTCTCAGCCTCGTCCATGGCATCATCATCATCATCATCATCATCCTTTGTAGCATCCTCTCCACCGACTCCCTCATCCTAAGGCACATCTACATCCACGTCCAACTCCACATCGTCCTCTTGTCTCTCCTCCTGCTTCAGCCTCGCTGGCTACACCTGTCTCTCCTCCACATCCTCCATCGATCTCTCCTCCTGCTCTTGCCTCGGCTGCTCCTCCTCCTCTCTCTCCCCCTCCTCGACCACCTCTGGGATAGCATCTAGAGACACTCTGGCCACACGTGGTCACACCCTCTTGCCTTGTCTCTAGCCATCCCTACTCCATCTCTAGCCATCTCCTCCATCATCCCCATTATCTCCATCATCTCCACCTCGACCTTTGTCCCTGCCCCCATCTTGCCCTCCATCCTGGTCTCCATCCCTCCCCCTACCTCCATCCTAACCTCCATCCCTCCCCCTGCCTCAATCCCTTCCTCCATCCCTCCCCCTACCTCTACCTCTATCACCATATTTGCCCCCTCGCCCGACTCTCGGCACACAAGGTATAACTAACCTCATGACCACAGGTGTTGGCCCATCTAGATCTATCAGTGGCACTAGTTTATGTGCCTACCACCATAGGTCATAATAGGCTATGGTCCCAGGATCTACAATCCCACCTCTCCATCCCCACTACTAGGTCGTTAGCCCATCAATCTATTGCTCGACAAAAGCTACAGGAATCGATGGCCCCCAAGCTAACTCTCTAGAAGACCAAGCATACTCGTTTGTGCTTGTAGGTACACCTTGCTACTCTTTGAACTATCGTAGGACACGTTGTGGAAGGTACATCTCTATAATTAGTTGGCTCTATACTATCCTTCCAATTTGGTAGTGATATTATCTGCAAAGGTTGAGATGGTCCACGTCATCATCCCACTGCTAGCAGTCTCTATACAGTCTCTAGATGAATGAGACCATAGTATCAATCTGATGTCGCTGCCACCAACCTATCTCCCCCATCTATGTCTGCTGAAGAGCACCAGCATAGTAATATGCATAAGGCATTCCCTCGGCTAACTACGGTCTCTAAATGGGAGGTCAGAATATCACTATATGCTCCTAAGAATAGATCATCAGAAGTGTGGTGCCACATGAAATGCTCTCTACCCTCCTGTAGGAAACCTCGTGAAGTTGGTGGTAGAGTGTGGCCAATAAACAAGGCCCCCAGGCATATATTGTCCTATTCCACCTCATCCCCACTATCACATCTCCCCATCCGATGGGAAACCCATGCCCGCGTCAGTCAGGAATCAGTATCCCACTTATCAATGTCGCTAAGAAGGCATCGAATCCAGCATAATGCTCTACCATAAACTCCCTACGGTTCTCATAACCCTAGATGCCAAGTCCTACTCCCTTATCCTAATAGTACACAGTGAGAGTCTGATGGCCATGGTGAGGGTCATAAACAATCCACTCTCCTCGGATCGATAGGCATAGAATGCAGTAAACACCCTCAAGTGTAACTGTCACCTCTCTCGTCGAAAAGTGGAAGGAGCATGTCTCAGAATTCCATCACTCATATAACGTAGTCAGTAGTCCTCTATTTTCCTGAATAACAGGCATATAGGTAGCATAAAATAGACCTAGCTGCATTAATCATCGTCGCTCTCACGGAGTCAGCTGATCAACAAATCAAAAATCGATGGTCTGCTCTCTCGCGTATATATGGGGGCTAGCTATCTCTGCACAAATCCAAACAACACATTAGTACCTTCTAGACAATTGTTAGTATGATCAAAAGGAATTTCAAATTTGAAAAGCATAAGAATCAGCCCTAGTCAAAGTCAAAGTCAAATGCATCGTGTTGACTACACTTGCGTTGCGAAACAACGGTTGCATCGTTTCGTACTTCAAATGCATTGTGACATATCGATTGCATCGTTCTTTCACTCAATTTTGTTCCATCAAAGCACTTGTGTCATGACATATGGCACATGTGTCACTTCATTCGAATGTGTCGCTCAAATAGGCGATTGCATCGCAAAATGACACATGCGACATTCTATTGTCGATTGTGGCTAGATATGACGAATGCGTTGCTCTTTTTGGAAAATGTGTTACACATCCTTAGCCTCCCCTAAACTACCTTGCACTTGCATTGTGATGCATCAAATGCGTCGAACACGAAGTCAAATGCGGCTTATGCACATGCATGTGCATTGCGGCGCATTCGTTGTTCACCGTAAAACCCTAACTTTGACAGACAAAATGAGAAAATTACAAAGGGGGTTAGGGGTACATACCGCTGGCTTTGAGCCCTTTGGCCATCTGTAGGTTTGCACAATCACGCTGCAGTGCTCTATCACTGGAATCACCATCCTTGTTGCAGTCCTCTTCACTCCGAGCTCTTGAATTTCAATGTGAATAGTGAAAATGAATTGACTTTTACCCTTTTGTCAACCTATTTATAAAGTCAAAATGGCATTTTTCAACTAGATTATTACTGGAGGCTCCTTTGACCAACTTTGACCACCCTGTTGGCTGCCTTAAACATGTCAGAATCCAAAACCTTTTATGCCACTATCTTTTTGCTCATCAAATTGACTTATCAGGACCCTTCCCAAATTTTTTTGCCACTGGCCCAAAATTTGAAAAATTTCCCGAGGGGGCATTGATACTCTATACCTTCACTGGGGCATGGCTTTGACTTTTTTTTTTTCACAATGCGACATGCTACATTACGACAAACAGGGGCAAAATGTAAACACTTAAAAATGACCTAGGCCTGCAAGCTCTATTTTTACCACTTTCATCCTAGCATAATTATGACATTTAATTATGTCCTTGGTCCACATTCAACTATTAATTAAATAATACATTATTATTTAATTAATTCATGTCTCTTTTATTCTTCATGATTATTAAATAAATAAATTTTATTTATTTATTCAATACATCACTAATGGTCTATTATCTTCTTACAATTAAATAAATTTCTTAATTTATTTAATTACTTCTATTCATTTATTCTTCCTAATTATTAAATAAATCAATTTCATTTATTTATTTAATATGTCACTAATTCTCCTAATTAAATGAATTTATTAATTTATTTAATTACTAATCATATCCTCTCAATTAAATAATTATCTTAATTATTTAATTACCTAATTTAACATTTCTCTCATTTTAAATAAGTTGATTATTTAAAATGATATCACATTCTTAACTGATAGTTCATTTTAGTAAATAATCTAAAAATTGATTATTTATTATCTCACAAAATCCATATTTTGAATTAATTTAAATCAAAATAGTAATATTCTTCCAAAAATCAAGCAATCGAGTAGATTCTTGATTTTCCAAATCTAATCTTCAAATCAACTCTTATCTTCTTGATTTTTTGAATCTCACAAATCAGGTAGTCTTTATCTTCTTGATTTTTGAAAATCTTTATTTTTCTAATTAATTATCTCATCTATCCTCCACTGCCGATTCGATTCTCTCATATGACATCTCAACCACTCGTTTAAGGATTTTTCCCTAACCCTAATTAGTGATTATCAGATTAAATCTTGTACTCTAATTTTAGGTCTCTATCAAAAGTCGATCTCATCTATCAATTCAAAATTACATTTTCTATAAAAATTTATTTTGCTGACATTTTTAGATTACACACATAAATTTTGTTATTCTGACGCATAAATACTTAGAGTTATTTGGCATTGTAGAGTCATATTGTCATAGGCATAGGCATAGTTTTTATTTAAATCCTTCAAAGCTTGTGTAGGACTTAGTCTTTGGAATAAAATTTCTCACACGCTCAATCTGAGGGCAATACATTTGCAGCAAGTTAGGAGGTGCTATGATGAGGAATCATGGAAACTTCAACGATTATCTGGTATAAACGTTTCTTCTTTTAGTTTTCAATGTACTTCGTAATTCTTTGGGTTTATATGCATTGTTGATTTTTTAACATCTAACATACCTGAAATTTAACCCATAGATACAAGTCCCACTGTCAAGCTAGGAAAGTTGTTTTCATTAGATTTTGGTTCCTGGTCTAGTCATAAACTAGTTAGCAAAGTTTATCAAAAGTGAGACTGATTCGCCATCAGTGCCAAATGAGTCCCACTGGTCATCAACAGTGATTTTTGTTAGATTGCAGAACCTTCTGACATTAGCATTCCATCTTGCGGTGCACTCTATTCAGTCTCATTCCATTCTATTTTCATTTGTGCATTTTCTAGTTCATGTTTGCATACAACACTATGTTTTCAAACACTTCATATTTCTTAGTTTTGCATACATAATCAGTAGTATTTTTCATTTCATTGAATTTATTCTACTTCATTTAGGCATATTACATTTGTATCGTATCCCTCTTTGAGTGTAAACAATGCATTTTTTCCCTAGTCACATATTCTTTTAGGTGAAAAACCCTAGAAGGAGCATATAGCATTAGGTAACCAAAATCTTTTTTTTCCTCAATGTTACATAGAAATTTACAAGTAGATTCAAATAGATATTTAATATGGTTTAACATGTC
This sequence comes from Sequoia sempervirens, assembly GCA_007258455.2. Classification (NCBI taxonomy): domain Eukaryota; kingdom Viridiplantae; phylum Streptophyta; class Pinopsida; order Cupressales; family Cupressaceae; genus Sequoia; species Sequoia sempervirens. The sequence goes on along the minus strand of VDFB02142567.1, from coordinate 9,791 downwards.
TCCTAAATATGCACCACAAGTAAATATTTTTCTTAAATAATTTAAATAATTGTTTCTTTTTCAAGTTCTTACAACACTCTTTTCCTAACATTCCCCAATTGTATACATTGTATAAGGGTTAATCAATGAAATGCATCATCATAGCCATCAATGAAACTGTATAAATATTTAGAATTCTCTTGTTCTAAAGTTGTAGTAACATTCACGATGTCCACCATATCAAGCTTAATAAATTATCTCATCCTAAAACATTCCACCTATTGAAGAAAGGAAACAAGACAAGGTGAAAATGCATGAATCCAAACAACACAAGCATAAAATCAAAGTGATAAAAAGGGTCCAAGTTAGTCTCAAATGAATAAAAACCCACATGAGTAAAAATAGTAACCACAAAAATACTAATCCATCTATTCATCCTTACCTCAAAGGTATCCAAACATTAGTAGAGCTCACACCAACAAAAACCCAAATTATAATCACAAGTTTTATTAAAAAACATGCCCATAGAGAACATACACATCTAGGAAATCCAAATACATGGGAAAGGTCAAATATGAATATAGATCAAGATATACCATATCTACCAATGAATGCTCATACCAAGGTTTAACTAATAATAAAACCTTATAGTGCCAAAGAACAATCACAATGTTCCACACATATAACCAAAAATAGTACATAATATCTCACATGTCACCATAACTCTTATAAGGCCACCACACTAAACCATGTGGACATAAACCATTAGGAAGTAGCTATAGGAAAAAGAGAGAAAACAATGATCCTTCTACAAACACCTCAAAGTGCAAAGTTATGTGATGTAAAATCTCCTAAAATAAAATTTTAAAACAAGATAAAACAAAAAATATTTATCTCATAAAACCATATGGATTTAAGACTCTTTAATCAAGGAATATTGAAATCAAATCCATTCGGAAAAAAATAAAATGAGTTGAATAATATCTCCTAAAGTCCATTAATGAATGACATCATAAATCAAACTCATATGCACAAGGAGATAAACATACCAAACAATTTTCAAATGAACCCTCCAAAACTAAATAATTGTAGATCAGGGACCATATCTATGAGAAGAAAAAACATAAAAGATAATACATCTAAAAATAAGATGAGAAATACCAATCATTTTATTATATTTCAAGTATACCAAGAGAGAGGAATGAGATTTATCCTCTAAAATACACCAAGCCACAACAAATGTATATAGGAACAATCTCCTGTATAGGTCCATCATGAATTCACATCCATAACTAGGTGAATTCTCCTCTGACTTCTTGGTGGAATCTCAACAAAGAGTAATCATATCAAAAAATGTCTCACCCTAGTCTCCAAGTATCTATGAGCACCTATAATTGATCAATCTATGCTAAGATCCAAATGCAACACTACACTCTCATGAAGCTCCCAAGAACACATGACCAATGTACTCAATACCTAGAGAACTATCCATATCACTATTAAAGGTCCAACTACACATATATATAATTAGGAACACATCATGAAATCATGATCTAACACCTGCTCAAAATAATATCAAATGCTCCAATGAACATATCATACCATATTCTCAATTAATTATTTCCTATCAAAATTTGTCATAAACTTGAAACCTTAACAAAAAACCTTAAGATTCCTCCATGGCTAACCAATATGTCAAAATATCTAATCACATGAAGATAACCATTTATTTTCAATGAAACTAATAATTTAAAAGAACTCTCATTGCAACAAATAGAATCAAGGAGGTCCTCCATGACATCAATAACCGTTGTAAAAGATCATTCATCACTAAGTGATCAATCCACATCATTTCCAAAGCTCCCATGAACCATGATACCAATATATCAATGATATCATGATAACCATCTCCTAAATAAATATCATCCATGGTCCACATGCATTCAATTGTAATACCAATAGATCCAAATAATAAAGTAGAACCAATATCTTCAAGACAAGAATATTTGAACACCACCAAAACATCACTATCAAAAGCTCCTATTGAATCATGTAACCAAGATATTCACAACATCATGATCAAAAACATAGTGCAAGTCCCAATAATTGACTATCCAAGCACTCTACTCATCCATCCTCTCATCCCAATGCACAAATATTCAAATTCAATCTTAACTAATTGAATTTATATTACCTTTTGAAAATATCTATGGATAGAGATAATCGACATATAATTCATCTCACTATAATGAAATGGGTAGAAAACCCATATAAATACATAAATCGTAAATCTTCAATCAATGTAAAATGCAAAGTCACCATCACATTAGTAACCTAAAATGTTATAAGTAAGAAGATAGACTATAGAACTCAAGAATCAAATAGTAGATCACCTAAAAAAATTATTTTTCTAAATAAATCCACAACTAATTACCATATTCAAGGAACCTAACAAGCATGTAGGAGATAAGAACCTTTTAACACTAAACCATACCATCACTTGTGATGCAGGAGCATCCAGTGGTGTAAGGGCAATCTTGCATCACCCAAAAATAGTTAAATTTCAAGTTTCTCAGTTTTTAGATATTTTTACATTTTTGGATACCCTTTTTGTCATAATGAAATTACCAATTTACGGTTTTTATTTTTGGTTCCTGGGTTGAAAGATATTATAGTTTTAGTTTCCCAAATTTACACTTGAAAATCTTTCGAGTTAGATTTGAGGCACTTAGAGCTCCCAGATCAGCCCCGAAACTTGCCGAAATTGGTGTAGCAAATTTTGAGCGCGTTATTGACTTTGAGACCTTTCCAATGGCTCAAATGGTTCGCGAATCAGAGTCTCGGATCAAAAGTTATGGCCCTGAGAAGTTGGCGCACTTTCTAGAAGATACAATTGCAAATGCTCTTTTGAAATTTGAACTTCATATTGTAAATTTTTGGCACCAAACCGCCTAAACTCAAATTTGAATGTTTTTTGGGCTCCAAACTAATGAGGAGCTCTATTTATGGGTGGGTTTCTAATTTTTTGGTAACTTTTTGGGGGACAAGCTCGCATATTGCGAAAGGGTCATTCTGTAGCTTTCTGTAACTTACATGTGTTGTAAAACTTGGGGATTTGAGATCCTCTACATGTAAGAAGCTCCATTTTCTGAATAATAAAATTATTCTCTTGTTTGTGGGTTATTTTCTAAGTCTCGGGTTGTGCCCTCATCAAGTGGTATCAGAGCAGGTTTTCTTGAGCGTGTGGACAAATTGCCAATTGTGAGGCAATTCGCACCAAGACTGTGGTTGTGGGTCGAGGTCAAGAAAGATGCCTCCAAGAGATGCCTGGTAGGCATGGTGGTGCCAGAGGTGGTCGAGGCGGCAGAAATGCTGTTGGAAGAGATGCACTGGTAGCCCTCCAGAGACAGATCGATGTGTTACAAGAGCAGTTGAGAAGAGGGTTAAACCTGAGGGAGGAAAGTGAGGATGAAGGAGAGGAAGAAGGTTCAAATGTAGAAGAGGAAGAAGAAGCAATTGATCAAGAACAAATGCAGCTAATAAGGGCCATTTTGAAGATTGGGAAAAGACCCAAAGCAGAAGTCCCTAGTTATTCCGGAAGTCTGAAACGGAAGAGTTGATCGAGTGGATCAATGAGCTAGAAGAATATTTTGAGTATGAGGAAATAGAGGACCTAGATCGGGTTAAGTTTATGAAAATGAAGTTGAAGGGCCATGCCAGTATTTGGTGGAAAGAGGTCCAATTGGAAAGAAATTAAAGAGGAAAAGGCAATATCACCAGATGGGATCGCATGGTAGAGAAACTGAAGAAGCAATTCATACCAGTGGACTACGAGTTAGATCTGTTGAAGAAATTGCAAGGGTTGAAGCAAGGAATCAGATCTGTGAAAGAATATACGGAATATTTCACAAGATAATCATCAGAACGGGTCACACAGAGGCCAATAAGGAGAAGGTAGCCTGATATCTTAATGGGTTACGACCAAGCATTCAGGAGGAGTTAAGCCTAATCAGAATGACCACCATTGAGGATGTGTATCAGTTTTCTCTAAAGGTGGAAGAGAAGCTAAACAAAAGATTTGATGGCAAGCAAAAAGGACGAGGAGGTCAAAGCGAAAGGGGCAATGGAAGACCTTCAGAAAGCCGAAATGATGATGAAAAGAAAAGTGAAGATGTGGGTACTGGCCAAAGCCAAAGGAACGACAACTTCTACCACCCTAGTGATCAAAACAGTGGTGATCAAAGAGGTAGAGGATGAGGGAGATATGGACAAGGATTTGGAAGAGGTGGTTTTAGAGGAAAATGTTTCCAGTGTGGTGAAGAAGGGCATTGAGCCTATGAATGTCCACAACACCAAGGAAGGGTAGACAAAAGGCCAGAAGGTCATGGAAGGGTTGTGCATGCAGATGAGGAGGCCCAATCTGAACATTCTAATGATGCTGAAAGGGGAGAAACCCTAGTGATTAGGAGAGCCCTAGTGACTGAGGAAAAGGAACCAGAACAGAGGAAGAATCTATTTCCCACAAGGTGCAAGTGTGAAGGAAAATGTTGTGATGTCATTATTGATAGTGGGAGCACTGATAATCTGGTATTAGAGGAGATGGTCACAAAGTTGAAGCTAAAGAGGGAAAGACACCCGCATATGTATCAGATTGCCTGGTTGCAGAAAGACCACAAAGTTTTGGTCAATGAGCAGTGCCTAGTAAAGTTCAAGATCAGAAGCTACCATGATGAGGTACTCTGTGATATCATCCCCATGGATGCATGTCACATGTTGTTGGGCATGTCGTGGTAGTTTGATAGGTGAGTCGGCGTTACGATGGCCATGCAAACACTTATTCCTTGAAAAAGGATGGGATTCGCCACAAGTTGAAACCCGGAAGGAGACCAAAGAAAAGGTATGCAATAGTGCTAGAATTTGTTATGTAGATGGAAGAAAAATTTTAGAAGGTATGAAGCATGAGTGTGTGTGTTATGCATTGATTCCTAGAGTGAGTAAGGAGGATAGTGAGAAGGTTCCAGAAGAAGTTTCTGGGATGTTGGATGAGTTTCAGGATGTTGTTTCTGTTAATGTACATGAGGGTTTACCACCAATAAGGAAGATTAGTCATCAGATTGATTTGATTCCTGGAGCCAGTTTTCCAAATAAAGCAGCTCATAGAATGACTCCAGTAGAAAATGAGGAGTTGAATAGACAAGTTCAAGAGTTGTTGAGAAAGGGTTTCATATGGGAGAGTCTGAGTCCATGTGCAGTACCTGCAGTACTAGCACCAAAGAAGGATGGGGAGTGGAGGATGTGTACAGATTCCTAAGCCATAAACAAGATAACAATCAAGTACAGATTTCCCCTACCAAGGATGGATGACCTGATGGACTGTTTGAGTGGAGCTCAGTACTTCACAAAGATTGACGTGAAGAGTGGATATCACTAGATCCAGATTCAAGAGGGAGATGAATGGAAGACTACCTTCAATACCAAAGAGGGCTTGTACAAGTGGTTAGTCATGCCTTTTGGGCTAACCAATGCACCGAGCACATTCATGCGGTTCATGAACGAGGTACTAAAAGAATTTCTGAGAAGTTTTGTTATTGTGTATTTAGATGATATTTTGATTTTCAGTAAGATGTTGGATGAGCATCTGATGCATATTTGGAGAGCCTTTGAGAAGTTAAGAGAAGAAAAACTATTGATTAATTTGAAGAAGTGCAGTTTTCTGAAGAGGGAGTTAGTGTACTTGGGGTTTGTTGTCTTAGCAGAAGGTCTCAAGATGGACCCAGAGAAGGTGAAGGCTATTCTGGAACGGCCTACCCCAAGAATTGCTACTGAGGTGAGATCTTTCCATGGTTTGTCATGTTTTTTTAGAAAGTCCATTAGAAACTTCAATAGTATTTGTGGACCCTTGACTAAAACAATGAGAGGGGATAGAAAAGAATTCAAGTGGAGCACTGGGGTGGCAAAAAGTTTTGAACTGTTGAAGCAGAAGGTGATAGAGCAACCTGTTCTAGCCCTCCCAGATTTCAACAAGGTGTTTTAGGTGGATTGTGATGCTAGTGGTTGTGCCATTGGAGCAGTGTTGAGCCAAGAAGGTAAGCCCATTTTGCCTATTTCAGTGAAAAGTTAAATGATTCCAAGATAAAGTATTTTGTATATGGTCAGGAATTTTATGCGATAGTTCAAGCATCAAAGAAATGGAGACATTATTTGTTGCTGAAGGAATTTGTTCTATATACTAATCATCAGGCCTTGCAGTACCTAAATAGTCAGGGAAAATTAAATCAGAGGCATATGAAATGGGTAGATTTTTTGCATAGTTATACCTTTGTTTTGAAACATAGGAGTGGGAAGTCAAATAGGGTTGTAGATGCCTTAAGTAGGAGGCATACATTGATGACAAAGATGTAGATTGAAGTGGTTGGGTTCAATGAACTCAAGACACTGTATGCATAAGATTCTGATTTTGTAGAGGCTTGGAAAGCTTGCAATGAACCTATTACAGTGGACAGGACAAGGTGGCTGGATTTCATAATCCAGGATGGCATGTTATTTAAGGGAAGTCAATTTTGTATCCTGAGGAGTTCCATGAGGGAAAACCTAATAAAGGAAAAGCATAGTGGAGGAATGGCAGGACATTTTGGTCAGGATAAGACCATTGCCATTATCAGTGAGCATTATTATTGGCCTCAGTTATCACAAGATGTGAAGAAGTTTGTGTAGAGTTGTAGGGTATGTCAGATGGCTAAAGGAATGAGCTAGAATACAGGCTTATATCAGCCCTTACCTGTACCAGAGAGGCCTTGGGAGGATATAAGTATGGACTTTGTTCTTGGTTTTCCAACGACACAAAGAGGGAATGATTCAGTATTTGTGGTAGTTGATAGGTTTTTGAAGATGGCATATTTCATTCCATATCAGAAGACCCATGATGCAATCCACATTGCTGACTTGTTCTTCAAAGAAGTGGTGAGGCTACATGGTCTGCCAAAGAGTATTGTTTTAGATCATGACACCAAATTTGTGGGGTACTTTTGGAGGACCTTGTGGAAGAAGCTGAAGATAGAGTTGAAGTTCAGTTCTGCACACCATCTACAAATAGATGGACAGACAAAGGTTGTTAATAGGAGTCTGGGTAACCTACTGAGATGTTTGGTAGGAGATAAACCCAAGGGAAGGGACTTGATCTTACCCCAAGAAGAATTTTCTTACAACAATTCTGTCAACAGAAGCACTGGTAGATCACCATTCCAGATTGTGTATGGAGGTAGCCCTAGAATAGCTCTAGAATTGAGGAAGATGGACCGAGAGAAGAAAATAAGTGCTGAAGCTGAAGATTTTGTAGAACACATCAAGGATATACATGAGAAGGTAAGAGAACATATTAACAAGATTAATATGCAGTATAAGGCTAAGGCAGATCAAAAGATGAGGTATAAGGAGTTTCAAATTGGTGATGAAGTGATGGTCCACTTGAGGAAAGAAATGTTTCCAGTAGGAACATATAACAAATTGAAGATGAAGAAATTTGGTCCCTGTAAGATTTTGAAGAAGCATGATTTAAGGAATGCATATGAGGTAGAGTTTCCTGATGGAATCAACATTTCCCCTATGTTCAACATTTCAGATTTGACAGAGTATCATGAAGGTGGAACGAAGGAAGCACCAGCAATAGGGCAATATGGCATTCTAGCACCTACTTCAGAAAGGGAGGAGATTGAAGCAATCTTGGATAGTCGTGTGGGAAGGAGTACCAGAAATAGGCAGTATGAAGAATATCTAGTGAAGTGGAGAGGAAGGCCTATGGAAGATTCATCCTAGCTATCTAATGTAGCGGTTGACCAGTTGGGTTTTCCTCAACCATCTGAGATGTGACAGGGTCACTTCTCAAATTACCCTGGGTGTCTGATGCAAGAGCATCCAGTGGTGTAAGGTCAATCTTGCATCACCCAAAAATAGTTAAATTTCAAGTTTCTCAATTTTTAGATGTTTTTACATTTTTGGATACCCTTTTTTTCATAATGAAATTCTCAATTTATGGTTTTTATTTTCGGTTCCTGGGTTGAAAGATATTGCAGTTTTAGTTTCCAAGATTTGTAGTTGAAAATATTCTAAGTTAGATTTGAGGCACTTAGAGCTCCTAGATCGGCCCTAAAACTTGCAAAAATCAGCGTAGCAAATTTAAAGCACATTATTGACTTTGAGACCTTTCCAACGGTTCAAACGATTTGCGAATTGGAGTCCCGGATCAAAAGTTATGGCCCCGGGAAGTTGGTGCACTTTCTAGAATATACAATTGCAAATGCTCTTTTGAAATTTTAACTTCATGTTGTAAATTTTCGGCGCCAAACTGTCTAAACTCAAATTTGAATATTGTTTTAGTTCCAAACTAATGAGGAGCTCTATTTATGGGTGGGTTTCTAATTTTTGGGTAACTTTTTGGGGGACAAGCTTGCATATTGCAAAAGGGTCATTCTGTAGTTTTCTGTAACTTGCATGTGTTGTAGAACTTGGGGATTTGAGATCCTCTGCATGTAAGAAGCTCCATTTTCTGAATAATAAAATTATTCTGTTGTTTGTGGGTTATTTTCTAAGTCTCGGGCTGTGCCCTCATCAACTTGTCAACTACATACATGATCATGTTGTACCGAAGCTCAAGTGTACATGAACATCCATGACACCATAATTATCACCATCACTACACATATACTCAACTCTCACTAAATCAAGAATCCAAGTCTTCACATGTATCAACCATGCCCTAAAACTAGTATATAACTTGTGTACTTGTCTTAATCAAAGTCTAAACTTTGAAAAAACTTATAAACCTATATCAAGAATCTCACCAATCTTATAACTAGTCGTATCATCATATAGATCTTGTAAAAATATATGCACTTGCACAATATTTTGTGATCAAACAAGTATGAAACTCTCTCTACTCTATCAAAATGAAAAACCACTTAATACATAATGTAATACTCTATAAATGATCTCCATTTCCTATTCAAAATAAAATTCTAATTTTGTATGCGAAATTGATGGCTTGTTTACTTTTTTAAAGAATCATCTTACTTCATGGAACCGATTTTTGACAAAAATAGAAAAATATACAAACAAAAATTGTACCACAACATAACATGTAGAGATAAACTTCTAGCATCTCTTAGAAGTTGAAAATCTAATATTATGGGTGAAAATTATGACCTTAAAATAAATAGCTATATTATGCTTAAGAAAAAACAAAGGTATTATCCATATATTTGGCATCATATTGATATTAGAGAGTAGTTTTTGGGTGGTTGGAAAGACGTGGAAACATGTGGGATGAGTGGAAGGTTGATGATGACTAATGGGGTAGCACAATGGTGACATATTCCAAATAAAATTAAAAAAATATATATTTTTTTAATTTTCAAAAGACTATGGGGGGCTGGTTCTTAGGCCTCACCCAATTAACTTGACTACCTTTGGTTGGAAGTTTTTGGGGTTTGGCTAAGGCTAATATCCAAGTACCATCCTTATAGTATCATTATAAATAATTTTTTTACATGATTAAAATAATTCCTTCTTGTGTAGGGTGTACCACATCCTTTTCCTAACATAGATAATTGCACCAACACCTAGAATAAGAATGTACCATTGAAATAAAAAGGAAAAAGGATGATCAAATCCAAGAAATTTTTTTTTTTTTAAAATGATAGATAATAAAACCTTGAAAGTGAGGAGAAATTTTAAGGGGGGAGACTAGTTTATGTATTTTTTAAAAATCACTAAAATGAAAAGGAAAATAAACTTTACCTAAACTTAATCTAGCTAAT
>VDFB02142566.1:0-37808 GCA_007258455.2 Sequoia sempervirens | reverse complement strand
TTAAAATAACTTATATCTTCGAAATGAACCCCTTAAGACAAAAATGAGAATTACCCAATGAACTGCGAGAAGAGGAAAGTTGACTGAGTTGATGCTGACTGGACCACTGCTAAAATTAGAATTTACTAAAAATAGTAAATTCCTGAAGATGCTCAAAATGCCAAGAAAAACATACCACTGCGAAGCTCTCTGAAAACCCAGAAAGAATTTGCCATTAAAACAACCAACCTCGAGCAAAAGCATCCTTCAAAACACGAAACCCTAATTTCACCTTTCGAGTAGCCTACGGGTCTCCGAAATAGGCCAGCGGTCAACTGGAAGATCATGCTCGAGAAGGAGACATTACAAAGCATCCCAAGTGAGATAGGCCAAATGAAACATCTCAAAGTCTTACGTCTTAGTTACAACCAGTTATTTGGAAAAATACCAGATTCTCTTTGTGCATCCCAGCAGCTGAGACATCTTTTTCTTCACCACAACAACTTATCAGGGAAAATCCCTGTCAGTTTGGGGAGATGTCAAAAGTTGGAGCTCCTTGACTTATCTTACAATAAACTAGGGGGAATGATACCTAGTGAAGTCATTGCTAGCCTTGAAAACCTGTAATTCTATCTCAATCTTTCATGGAATTCTTTGGAAGGGTCGTTACCACAAGAGATGAGTAAAATTGTAATGGCTCAAGCCATAGATATATCTGGAAATTGACTTACTGGGGTCATTCCAAAGTCTGTAGGAGACTGCATAGCATTAGAGAGTCTAAATCTATCCCACAATGCCTTTGAAGGTCAAATACCAGACTTACTTTCCAAATTACAAAATCTCCAAGAGATGGATCTTTCTTTCAATAATTTATTAGGGCAGATTCCAGAAGCAGGCTTGTTTACAAATAGAACTGTTGAAACATTTTTTATGGGCAACCCATGCCTATGTGGCCAAAAAATTATTCATTGCCTCCATGCCAAAATCAGATCCAGGAAAAGCATTCCCTGTTGAGAAAAATAGTGTTATCAGTTGTTGGAACCATTGCAATTGTATTATACTATTTCATTGTAGGAATTCTATGGAGGTATAAAGTTTCAAGGCAGCTTATCCGTTCCTCAAGCTTTAATATTTTTCAAAGGCTCGGCTATCCAAAATTCTCTTATCAAGATCTTGTCATTGCAACATCTAGCTTTGATGAGTAAAACTTGCTTGGAGCAGGTAACTTTGGATCAATCTACAAAGGCATTTTGAGGGATGGTAAGATAATTGCCATCAAGACTCTTCATTTGCAAAATGAAGAAGCTCTTAAGAGTTTTAAAAGAGAATGCAAATTATTAGAAAGGATTCGGCACCGTAACCTCATCAAAATCATAAGTACATTTTTCTACCCTGACTGGAAAGGTTTGGTTCTTGAATTTGCATCTAATGGGAGCTTGGAAAAACATTTGCACCCTGACAGGGATGATGAGAGCTTTTGTAAATTGGGATTGAGTGAATGTTTGAGCATTGTTGTAGATGTAGCCCATGGCATGGAATACTTACATCACGATTTTCCTCTACAAATTGTGCACTATGATTTAAAACCTAGCAATGTGTTTTAAAATAAACACTAATTTCTCCCTCTGGCAGATTCCAAAAATCTGATTTTTGCTTATTAACAGAAATTTATTTTTTTGTCTTATCTTTAACTTGTCGTGTATTGTAAGTTTTTATGCCGCCTACAATCTGATTTGTTTTGGCTTTATCTCCAATCTCCACCAACTTTGCTCACCGACTGTAGGAGATTAATAGTTTGTAGTGGTACCTATAAATCCACCTTTATGCAATGATTTTGTTAGATATTTTTTTCGTATGAGAGATTAAAATGTAAGAGCTCTATAGAGTCTCATATATCTGTATTTGGGCATTTTCAATCGATAGAAGATTTGTTTGTGTGTTGTAGCATACTTTATCTACATACTTTGTTTTTAATTTGCATACTCTATTTTATTTTAATTCCCCTGCATTCTACAGACTGGTATCAGAGCTTTACAGATTCAGGGAGAGCTATGCTGAGTGTGTGTGAGTTTAAAGATTGTTGTAACTCTTAAGTGCCCTTCCCTTCCACCTAAAGATTACATCTATCAAAAATTTGAATACTCTTAAGTTCCCTTCCCTTCCACCTGAAGATTACATCTATCAGAAATTTGAATCAATATGGCTTCAAACAGCAGTTTGGCTCAGCCACAGGTTCCTATGCTGACTGAGAAGAATTATGATTCTTGGTTTATTAGAATGAGAACATTATTGCGTTCTCATGAACTTTGGGGATTTGTTACTGATGGATATTCAAAGCCAGTTGACCATGCAGCAGAAATGGCTCTAACGAATGCAGAGCGGAATCTGTTAAAGGAGAACAGAAAGAAAGATAACAAAGCTCTTGGCCTTATTCATCAAGGCTTAAATGAATCCATATTTCAGAAAGTATCAACTGTAGAATCTTCAAAGAAGGCTTGGGACACTCTTGAAACTTGTTAGCAAGGTGTATCCAAGGTGAAGAATGTCAAGTTGCAGAGCTTGAGGAGAGACTTTGAGTATCTAATGATGAAGGATGGTGAAACTGTGGATAGTTTTATGACTCAAGTCATGAATGCTGTTAATCAGTTGAGACAATATGGAGAGGACCTCTCAGCTAAGAGAGTGATTGAAAAATCACTCAGAAGTTTTCCAAAGAAATTTGAAGTTGTGGTTATTCCTATTGAAGAGTTTAAAGACATCAGTCAAATGCAGATTGATGAGTTGACTAGTTCTCTGATCGCTCATGAATCCAGGATGTCCAGATATGATGATAATCCACTACAGAATGCTTTCAAAAATCAGCTACATGTTACCAGAGGCAAAGGAAAAGGAAGGTCTAGTAACAAAGGAAGAGGAGGCAGAATTATTGATCAAAGAGACAACAAGATTAATTCAGAAGCTAAGGAGAAATTTTGATAGAACTCTCCTAATTTAAGGGGGAGTGATAGAAAAAATTGGTAGCAAGGAAACCAGAGGTATGATAAGTCTAAGGTACAATGCTTTTATTGCAAAAAGTATGGTCATTTTGCTAACAAGTGTTGGAAGAAGCAAGCAGATGTTGGCAAGAATTCTGCACACATCACATAGGAGTCTGAAGATAATCAGAAAACAGTGTTTTTGACTTGCAATGTGACACAAGCAAGTTCAAATGATGTTCGGTTTTTGGATAGTGGTTGCAGCAATCACATGACTGGAAACATAGAAATGTTTACTAGTCTAGACACCAGTGTTCAGTCTGAAGTAAAGCTGGGTAATGATTATAAAGCAAGTGTTAATGGTAAAGGACTAATTTCTATGTATACCAAGAATGGTGAAAGAAGAACAATAGATGATGTGTATTATGTACCTAGTTTAAAATGCAATTTGTTGAGTATTGGACAGCTATTGGAGAAAAGGTATAGAGTGTTCTTCAATAATGAGGTATGTACAATCATTGATAAGTATCTGAGTAAGCAGGTGATAGCAAGAGTGGAGATGACAAAAAATAGGATGTTTCCACTTACAATAAGTAATGAACTATCTAACTCTTTGAATGCTTATAAAGTTAAGAGTTTAGATGAATCCTAGTTATGGCATTTAAGGTATGGCCATTTACATTTTGGTGGTTTAGATTTGTTGCAAAAGAAGCTGATGGTGAAAGGGTTGCCCAGTATTCAGCAACCAATAAGTTCATGTGAAAGTTGCATACTAGAAAAGCATCACAAAGAGAAATTTGTTTCTGGACTCTCATATAGAGAAAAAGGTCCATTAAAGATAATTCACACAGATTTGTGTGGACCAATGCAAACACCATCATTGACTGGTAATATTTATTTTTTAACCTTTATAGATGATTATAGTCGAAAGACTTGGGTTTATCTTCTGAAGCAGAAATCTGAAACCTTTGTTGTATTCAAAAGGTTTAAAGCCTTGGTTGAAAAAGAGACTAGCAAATATATTAAAGTTCTAAGATCAGATAGAGGAGGTGAGTATATGCTAAATGATTTCATGGAGTTTTTCCAGGATTATGGAATCAAGAGACAGTTTACTACTCGCTTTACTCCATAGCAAAATGGAGTAGTTTAAAGGAAGAACCGAACCATTATGAACATGGCTCGAAGTATGCTAAAGGAGAAGCATCTATCAAATGAATATTGGGGAGCAGCAGTTATATGTTCAGTTTATATCTTAAATAGGAGTCTGACTAAGAGTGTGAAGGACCATGTTCCCCAGGAAGCTTGGAGTGGTAAGAGTTGCAGTGTATCTCATTTGAGGATTTTTGGGTGTGTTGCATATGCACATGTACCTACAGAGATGAGAAGAAAGTTAGATGACAGAAGTGAGAAGTGTATCTTTATTGGATACAGTGAGGAGTCTAAGGCATATAGGCTCTATAATCCCATCACCAAGAAGTATATTATTAGTAGAGATGTTGAGTTCAAGGAAGAAGAGGCTTGGGATGGAAGCATAGATAATTTTGTTCCAGATGGAGTTGTATTATCTCATGGAGATGATGAAGGAAATGAGCAGGCCATACAAGATGGACAGTTGATTCCACAAGCACATACACCTCCAGCAAGCACTCCAAGAAGACAATCTCCGGGAGTTAGCTCATCACAATTTAGAACACCCAGAACTCAAGAGCATGGTGAACCATCTGGTTATGGTGGACAACAAACAACAAAATCAAAGGTTAGTAATGAATCAAATCCCACACTAGCTACATTAAGGAATAGAATTAAAGGTCAGAAGACTAGAAGCTTAAGAGAATTATATGAGCAGAATGAAGAAATAGATCAAGTTTCAAATTTTGCATTGATTGCATATGATCCAGTAAATTTTGAAGAAGCTATTAAAGAAGATGTTTGGGTAAAAGCTATGGATGAAGAGATTGATGCCATCGAGAGAAATAACACTTGGAATCTTGTAGATTTACCTGAAGATAAAAATTGTATTGGTGTTAAATGGATTTATAAAACTAAGCTAAATGTTGAAGGTAAGGTTGAGAAGCACAAAGCAAGACTTGTAGCTCAAGGGTTCAGTCAACATCCCGACATTGATTATAATGAAACTTTTGCACCTGTTGCCAGACTTGATACGGTGAGGATGGTGTTGGCTATTGCAGCACAAAATAAGTGGAAAATGCATCAAATGGATGTAAAATCTGCATTTTTAAATGGATTTTTGGAAGAAGAGGTTTATGTGAAACAACCTCCAGGATACGAAATTGAAGGACAAGAAGATAAGGTCTATAAGTTAAATAAGGCATTATATGGATTGAAACAAGCTCCTAGAGTATGGTATACCAGGATTGATGAATACTTGAATAGAAGAGGATTCAGTAGGAGTCCAAGTGAGCCAACCTTGTATACAAAGGTAAATCATGAAGGAAAATTTTTGATAGTGTGTTTGTATGTTGATGATTTGATTTTTGCTGGAGATCTCTCTATTGATGACTTTAAGACAGCCATGAAAACTGAAGTTTGATATGACTGATTTAGGATTGATGAAATATTTTCTTGGTATTGAAATTACTCAATCTGAAGATGGTATTTTTATTTGTCAATCTAAGTATGCAAAAGATCTTTTGAGAAGGTTTAATATGGTGAACTGTAAGCCAGCTGCAACACCAATGGCAATTGGTACAAAACTCAGTAAGAAGGATCAAGGGTCAAGTGTTGATCCAACTTTGTATAAGAAATTGGTTGGTTGTCTCATGTATTTGACAACATCAAGGCCTGATATAATGTTTGTTGTAAGTTTAATTTCTAGATTTATGGAGTCTCCCATGAGCACCCACTGGCAAGCTGGAAAGAGGATCTTAAGATACATTTCTGGAACAACAAATTTTGGTATTTTGTATACATCAGTTTCAGATTTTAAGTTGACTGGATATTCTGATAGTGATTTTGCAAGCAGTGCTGATGACAGGAAAAGCACATCTGGGTATGTATTCAGTTTTGGATCAGGTTCAGTAGCTTGGGCATCAAAGAAGCAGCCCATTGTGACCTTATCATCTGCTGAGGCAGAATATGTTGTAGTGACAGCAGCAGCTTGTCAGACTGTTTGGATGAGAAGAATTTTGACTGAGTTGTTACATGCACAGGAAGAAGCAACTCAAATTTTCTGTGATAACAAATCTGCCATTGCCTTAGCAAAGAACCATGTTTTCCATAAGAAAAGTAAGCATATTGATACGAGGTTTCATTTTATTCGAGAATTGGTAAATGGAAATGAAATTTGTATGGAGTTTTGTAGATCAAAACATCAATTTGCAGATATATTTACAAAACCCCTGGCAAAGGAGCTGTTTGAAATTCACAGAGAGAATATAGGGGTCTGTACGATTAACACCAGTATTTGAAGCATATATAGTCGAAATTAAGGGGGGGTGTTAAAATAAACACTAATTTCTCCCTCCGGCATATTCCAGAAATCTGATTTTTGCTTATTCACAGAAATCTATTTTTTTGTCTTATCTTTAACTTGCCGCGTATTGTAAGTTTTTATGCCGCCTACAATCTGATTTGTTTTGGCTTTATCTCCAATCTCCACCGCCTCTGCTCACCGACTGTAAGAGATTAACCGTTTGTGATGGTACCTATAAATCCACCTTTATGCAACGATTTTGTTAGATATTTTTTTCGTATGAGAGATTAAAATGTAAGAGCTCTGTAGAGTCTCATATATCTGTATTTGGGCATTTTCAATCGATAGAAGATTTGTTTGTGTGCTGTAGCATACCTTATCTACATACTCTGTTTTTAATTTGCATACTCTGTTTTATTTTAATTCCCCTGCATTCTACAATGTGCTCTTGGATGCCAACATGACAGCCCTTGTGACTGATTTTGGTATATCCCGTTTAACTACTACAAATTCCATAGATTCACTGAGTACAACAACTTTTGCACTCAAAGGATCTATTGGATATATTGCTCCAGGTTAAAAAAATTGAGTTAAAATTGAGTTTTCTTTATATTGGCATTATCATTTCCTTTATTAGCTTCTTAAGAATTTAATGAATAAAATTCATTGCAGAGTATGGATTGGGTGGAATTGTTTCTATAAAGGGAGATGTTTATAGCTACGGAATTCTGATATTGGAGATGGTTACAAGGAAGAGGCCAAATGATGACATGTTTAATGGAGACATGAGCTTGTAAAAGTGGGTGAGCTCAGCTTTTCCAGAGAGACTGACAGAAATTGTTGATAGCGAGCTATTGAGAGATGTAAATGAAAACATGGAAGAAAATAATTGTCTTATTTCTTTCATTCATGTTGGTTTGCTTTGTAGCAGTGAATCACCGGGAAAACGACCTTCCATAAGAGATGTAGCGAATGCCCTGAAGAGCCTAAAGACGTCTTTCATGGGAGGTGGAGCTACTTCTAATTTAACACTTACCATACCAAGAACTCCTGGTAAGAGATACTCTTGTACAACGTCATGCTGATGCAACACAGTCCACAGAAAGTTCAGATTGCATGTCAAAAAGTTCGTAGATTGCATGAATAAATGCATGTCTGGTGGTATATTGAGCTGTTATCTCTATAAAGGGTTCTCCTTTTGCTGTTTAGTTTATGACAGAGTGTGTAATTAGGAGAAGATATAGTCTGCAAGTCTGAGGAAGACCTCTATATCCAGGGATGATGCAATCATATTGAATCAATAGAATGTTGGCGTGTGTTTGAAATAATCTGTTTTTGCTGTTACAGTTTGCTGTTTACTGTGTGTTTCAAAATCTACAAGAAACATTGGCATCTGACAATCAATGTTCTACATTTTAAATGTTTATAACTTCCATTAACAAGTGTCATAGTTTCAAGTTTATCTTCCATCACAAGCTAGCCTTCTTTCCTCTCAAATCCACCTTAAGTTAAATTCTAGTTCTGTGAGCTTTTAATTTGTTCTAATTTATGTGCTTTCATTAAGGTATGATGATGTTGATAGGTACTATTGAAACGGCTCTAGGAAAATTCACCGTCAGCAATTCATCCACAGAAAATTCACGGCCAGACAAATTTATCTCATGTAAAATTCGCCATCAGCAATTCTTCATGGTGAATTATTGACGATGAATTTTCATCCGTAAATTACTGACGGTGAATTTACCATATGCCATTGAAACAATGTAATCTGTGTTCACATATTGTCCTATATATAGAATATATTCTGTCATAATGTGCAAAAGTTTAAGAATTGTTTTCATTTCGCTCCTGAATATTCATTAGTCTCCAAGCTTAAAAACATGAGAACAATTTGGATGCCAAATCAAGGATGATATATTCATGACTAGAAAGGAAAAAGCATGAATAAAAATTTAAAGATAGTCCATTTTAAGAGTAGTTTGAATAAATTTGAATGGTTAAATAAATGATAGGTCATAAAGCTACTTGTATAATTCATTCAAAATATACACCTGTAATTGGATATAGAATAATTCTCCGTTATCAGAAACGTAAGGGGAGGCCATCGTTTCCCGTTAAAATGGACGATACGCCTTTTCCGTTGTTGACAGTCGTTTCTAGGAATTGCACAGTTAAACAAACAATCCCGTTTCGCTCCATTTTTTGACTTAAATAATTTCTGATCTTACAAATTTATTTTACATTTTGATTTTTTATAAAATATCACTGACCTTTCTCTATATAAAATATCTTTTTGATTTGGATTATATAATTAATATTAATTTTAAGTTGATTTAATTTAATTTAAATAGAATATACAATTAATCAATATTTTAAAATTTTATTTTAATTATAAATTATAATTTCTTAATTAATTGATTAATTGATTTTGATAGGAGTAGGCTAACTAGACAAAACGCGCGTATGTACATACAAAAACGCATAAAAACATGGCATACCAACATCCATAGCATACATACATGATACAAATTCCCACTTGTTTTAAAAAACTTTGGCTCCCGGGTTGATTCAATTTGAACCAAATCTTTCGTACAACTGCCTATATAATGAAGTCATATAAAGAGACGGTGCTGAACTCGTAGCTGGCCACTCGCCTCTGCAATTTCTAGGGCGCACCATCCGCTTTGAAAATTTTAGTACCGAGCAGATCCTTCAAAAGGAGCCTGAAATAGTTGCCCTTGGGATAATTCTCAAAACGGGTCTTGAGCAGGTGCTCCACATTGCGTGGATCGACCGTCATAACCACCATTATTCCGGGCCGTGAAAAGTGATGGTGTTAGAGGGAGCA
Source organism: Sequoia sempervirens (assembly GCA_007258455.2). Lineage (NCBI taxonomy): Eukaryota > Viridiplantae > Streptophyta > Pinopsida > Cupressales > Cupressaceae > Sequoia > Sequoia sempervirens. Next base: position 28,573 of record VDFB02142566.1, on the reverse strand, counting down.
TGGCTGAGAAGCTCCATCAGCCATTCTGAGAGCCTGCTTCGGTTCTTCAAGAAAGCAAACAATGAACCAACAATCGGATAAGACCTAGGCACAGGTTTATCTCTCTAGCTTATCAGCACATAGATCATATAACCAACAATCAAGGCAAGGGCAGGAAAGCTTATAAGATTTAGCATGTCCAGAAATAATGGAGAAAAGCTCTTCATCTCGAAAGAGGATGGATCCCGTCCTTCTCCTTTTTGTGAATGTTTATCTGCCTTGAACTTATACACTACCCGAATTTGTCCTCCAAACAGCAACCACAATAGATTCTCAAAGCGGCTTGAAGATCCACAAAGAATTTGGTAGGTAGGGCTGAGGAATAATAAAGAAAGAATCAAAGTGTTCGCAGTCAAGAAGAGGTCATAGCCACTAGAAGAAACCGTAGAAGAAACATGTAGGCATGACGATGGTATTAACGATGCTGCCAGCATAGACACCAAGATTAAGACCTGAGATGTTTTTTTTAACATTGACAAACACATGAAGAACCACATAAGCCATTTCAAGGTCTTTGGAGATATATCCTTTAACAATGTTGATTCTAGGTGTTATAGATGCCCTTGTTTCGGTAGAAAAGTATGCAAAATATGGAAGCATAGACCAAGCATGTAAACTTCCCTAATCGCGCAGGCATGCATGCAAAATTTGAACCATAGAGAGGACACTCTACTAGACAGAATCTCTCAAAGAAATGTCACCTTATGGAATGCAATAATTGCAGCATGCACAAAACAGATCTAATTCCCTGTGTTTTTCTTTTCTTTGAATATGAACACATATTAATGTGAAGAGGAAAAGATTGGAACTTCAATGAGTGAGGTGTTGGAGCTCCTGAAGCACATTCGGACAAGGAATGTTCAATTCCCAATTCAATCAAAGACACAATTAGACACACTTTAATGACCACTTTCTCATTAGATGAGAAACCTACTTATAGAATTCTGATATTTGACTCTACTGAAGCATTAACCATGGAAAATTTTCTTGAGAGAAATTTTCTACCATTCAAAAATGTTGTGAATGAAGCTTTGGGTGATAAAGATGGAATAACAACATATCTTGAAAATTCAACTAGAGTGCAACATTTTATTGAAGATGCATATGACTCGAGTGGTGTTGAAGTTAATTCTTTTGAGGAAAAATTGGTCGCAAATAGAGTTACACAATGTTTTAAGGAGGATTCTACTTATGATTTTAGAACATTATCTTCTTCAATATTAGAACTTGAAGAGCCTGTTGAATCAAGTGAAATGAAGGTATTTTCTAATGGAGATTTTGTTTCAAGTATTTCTATATCATCCACAAATACAGATCAACACTGTTTGGGTGAGGGTTGGTTATATCTTTTGGTTTGACTAAAATTCCTATCATTATAATTTACAGTAAAAATTGTGTTTATATTTCCTCATATGATGGAAAAATAAATGCAAAGTAATCGCAAGTGGACTTTATTACCTACATGTCGGAAAACACGATATGGGTTGTCTATTATTTCATCTGCATGTTCAAAGTTAAATGATGGAGAGAACGGGGAGGAGTTTTATTTTGGGGATACATAAAACTAACCAAATTGAGATGAGGGGTCACTAACTAGAATTGGGTTGTTATGTGTTTACGGTTTTAAAATAGTATGTGGGTTGCAGGTTTCATAACACGCGATGTTTTCCAGCTAGTAATTTTACATATATTATGAATGTAATCAAAAACTTTTGTTATTTAGATAGTAATAATGCAATGTCCAAGTTACCTTCAAAATATATCACAACTGTTAGTTAGAGTAAAAATTGCATTTTAATTTCTTTATATGATTGAAAAATAAATGCACTAAATAATGGCAGATTGGAAAAAAATGTAGTGGGTTGTAAGTTATTTAATTGTGCTTGCTCAAAGCTCAAGGGTGGAGAGCTTAAGGAGGAGTTGCAGGTGGGAGATACATAAAAATAGCCAAATTGACCTGAGGGTTGACTAACCAACTGGGTTGTTATGTGTAGAGGGTTTTGCAACAATATGTGGGTTGCAGGTTTCATAACACCTAGTGTTTTCCAACCTCCAATTTTAGAAAACAGTCCTAATGTAATTAAAACCTTTTGTTATCTATACAAGATGAGTGTAATGAAAGTCACCTTCAAATTTTACCTTTAATGTAGTTTAAACTTTTATATGTTGTGCAACAACACCTTTGAATTTTGATCTACCAAAATTTTTTACAAGATCATTATAGGTAAATTAAACATTTCCTAATTGATCTTTGAGGTGCCTAATATCATCCTTCAACTTTTGAACTACCTCAAATTCTTGCAAACACTCTTTTTCTAAAGTCTCCATGCACCCTTCTTCATAAGCAACACCTTCCATTGTTGTATTTGTCTTCTCAACTTCATTTCTTTTATATTGCATCTCTCTCAATAACATTAACCTCCTTTTCTTTTGAAGATAAAATCTTCTTCTTACCTTTTACTTCCTTTCTAAGTGGTTAATTTTAGTCTTCTATTTTTTACTATAGTTTCAACACTTCCAACTATTTCCTTTGCATTTGCAAGTTGATCATTCACATTTTTTCCTCATCCCCACTGCTCTTACCTATTAACACTTCCTACTACTACTTCTCATGATCTTCTAACTTATTTTTCATATGTTTTGCTTGAAACTTTAGATTAGCTACTCCCTCATTAGCCCTTAGGACAACAACGTTTTAATTTCTTGGATAGAGTTTTGAATACCTTGAATACTTTTATGTAGCTTTGCAACCACTTTTTTTGCATATTTGACAGTGTCCTTATGATTAGAGAATGAATTTTTTTTTTTTAGCCTTTTCTTTACAAGACTTGTCTACCTTTTCAAATAATAATTTCATGTCTCCACCTAACTAATTCTCTTTTTGTTGCACTTAGATCTATTTTTTTCCTTTTCCTTATCATTTATTTCCAATTGTATTTGTTCCATGGAATTCTTAAGTTCAAGAATCTTTGACTTCATTTGTTCAACTTCACTTATACAATCATCTCTCACTTTCTTTGCTAGCACAAATTCATACATCAATACATTAGACTTATCCACTTTTGCATTGCCATTTTCTCATTGCATATAATTCACACACACCTTCCTCAACTTCTCAAGAATGGGAAGAATCTCTTCAGTCAATACATTAGAATACATATAATGTACATATAATGCACATACACCTTCCCTAACTCTACATTTCCCTCACTCTACCTACCCCTCTGTCTCTACCTCTCCCTCTCTCACACACCACCTCTTTCTACATCTCCCACCATACCTAGATCCCTCTCTCTATTTTGTTCACCTTACCTCTCTCTACCCACCTCTCCATCTCTCTCCTTCCCACACAACCTTTCTCCACCTACCCCTCCCTTCCTCCCTCCCTCCATGCTTCCGTCTCACTCGAGCTCTATACCTACATGTCCCACCTTACTTCTCTCTCTCTCTCCACACACACACACACAACCTATCTCCACCTACATCTCCCATTATCCCTCCTTCCCCCTTCCCTCTCTCACTCTCTTTGTACATACCTCTCCCACCCTACCACTTCCTATAAAAAATAATTTTATAGAACATCAAGATCAAATAGAAGCTATGAATTATTAACAAAGGAAGTGATAGAGAAACTAGTGCTAGCATTGCCATATTTTGATAAGGTATTTTTAGTTGATTGTGATTCCAATGGAACTGTAATTGGAGTATTCAAGGAATATTAGTGTCTTGAGTTTATCCACTTCTGCATTGTCATTTTCCCATTGCACATTCTCCACACACTCCTTCAACTTCTCAAGAGTGAGAAGAATCTCTTCAATCAATACATTATAGATATCTCATTCACTTTGGTCTACTTCTTTTCAAAAAAAATTGGGTCCCTATGTCCCACAATCCATTTTGGGTCCCTATGTCCTACAATCCACCATCACATCCCCCCTCCTAGTAAGTCCATTTTGGGTCCTTTTATCTCTCCCACCCTACCACTACCTATCTCCCTCCTTCCCTCCCTCTCTCCCTCCCTCCCTCCCTTACACACACACACAACCTATCTCCACCTATCCCTCCCTCTCTCCCTAACTCTCTCTATACCTATCTCTCATAAATGTGATGATGATATTGACTAATGGAATAAAAGGAAATTTTCACTTGTATGATGATTTCTAGAGATAAGGTGGATGTGCCTTAGCATAGTAGGTTGAAAAAGTACCCAATTAACATATTTTCTAGATATTTAAATATATCTTGGTGTTAATGTGTACATTATTTTGTGACAAGTATTACACCCATTTTATTGGAGATATGGTCCTCTAGTTACACATTACTTTAGAGAAATAAGTTCTTTCAAACTATGTTGAAATCTTTATTTTGTAACTCTTAATAAATAATTTGTAAAGGATAAAAATGGAGGGAATTTTCATATGGAATCATATCTCATTGATGCAACCAATGCTTTCATGAAATTCTCACCTCACCTAAAAACTAAAGATTAGGTACAAGGTTCTAGTGCATTTTATTTAAAAATAATAATGATAATAGATATGAGAGTGAGATACCTACCTCTCCTTATATCTTATCACTCTCTCTACCTACCTCTCCATATCTCCCTCATTTACTCTCTCTCTCTTTATCCCTCCCATGCTATCTCACTTGACATCTCCCTCACCCATACCTCTATACTTCTCTCTATCTCTCATCACTCAATATCCCTCCTAACCTTCCTCTCCTTCCCTTTGTCCCTCTTTCCCCCTCTCTATCTTTCCACCCAGCTACCCGTCTCTTTATCTATCACTTCCTCCTCTCTCTCTCCCTCCCTCCCTCCCTCCCTCCCACACTACATCTCCCTCACTCTACCTACCCCTCTCTCTCTACCTCTCTATCCCCTCCTCTCTCTACCTCTCCCACCCTACATAGATCCCTCTCTACCTACCTCTATTATGTTTACCTTACCCATTTCTGCCTACCTCTCCCTATCTCCCTCCTTCCCTCTCTCTCTCCCCCTCCTTCCCATATAACCTCTCTCTAGATTATTTTTTGGGTTTTTTCATCTACTTGACTCTTCATAAGCATTGTAACTCTTGTGCAACCTTTATTTCTTCTACTAATAGTCTATTTTCCTTGGAAACATTCAAATACTCTATGTCCTATTCCACATATAAAGTAAGATCATATTAAGGATGTTTCACTACATCTAGCATATCATCCTCCATCTATCTAATATTCATCTATTCTTTTATTTCATTTTGAACTAGAGGGAGTGGTAGGTGGGGAGAGGTTGTGTGTGTGAGGGATCTAGAGAGGGGAAAGGAGGGAGATATTGAATGCTAATGTGGGAGAGATAGAGGTACATATATAGAGAGTGTGGGAGAGGTATGCATAGAGAGAGTGAGAGAGAGGGAAGAAGGGAGGGAGGGAAGGAGAGATAATAGTAGGGGTAGATGGAGAGAGGTTGTGTGTGTGAGGGAGAGAGAGAGGGAACTTGAGGTACAGGGAGAGAGAGGTAGAGAGAGATGGAGAAGTAAGGTGGGACATGTAGGTATAGAGGAGCAATAGAGGAATGGGGGGGGAGAACTAGCAAGGTAGCATGTGAGGGATAAAGGGAGAGAGAGGAAATGAGAGAGTCGTGGAGAGGTAGGTAAAGAGAGGTAAAGTTGAAGGAATATATTTAGATGTAGGTAGAGAGAGAGAGAGAGGGGAGATATGGAAAGTAGAGATGGAAGGGGAGAGAGATGTAGAAAAATGGGAGAAGTTGGGAAGGAAGGAGATGTAGGTAGAATGAGATATAGATATAGGGTAGAACCACTATAGAATAGTCTCAAGATACTTCCTCTAGTTTAACAATATAGCTTATTATAATCCATATTTTTATCCATTTATATACCAAGGATGTATCTTATAGATCCTAGATATTTCATCTCAAACCTATAATCCAAGTAAACCTTGGGTTCTCTAATCAACACTTCATTAGTCCTAATGATTAACATATCATCAATGTGTAAAACTATGAATAACTCAACTGAATTCCTCAAAAAGACCAACTATAATTTGTATATGGATAAAAATCTTGATACAACATGCATGGTGAGTATTTTATTGCATATAAATACCCTTTTAGGTAAAAATTCAAACACTATTTTATACCCCTTATCTAAAATTCTTTAGGTTGAAAAATATAGATTTTCTCATCTAAATATTTGTACGATAGTGTTGTATCAAAAAAAAATTGTCTGCTTCAAAATTTTAAAAAATAGCTATAGAGCACAACATCCTAATGAAGTTCAACACATATATACAAGAAAAAAGATGTCAATAAATAATATTCCTTCTGCCTTACAATAAACCATTTCACCAACTATCATTGTACCTTTGTAACATGTTCTTTCTATTATTTGCAGTGTTGGAAAACACATTGTACCCTATCAGTAATTTTATTATGAAACCACTAGAAAAGGAAGTAAAAGATAATAATAGGATTTTATCATCAAAATAAAATGAAGCTAATACTCTAATTCATATTTCTGGTAAATTTTGAAACTTCCTTTCATTACATGTTCATACTCTCTAAAAAAGAAAAGGTTTTCATTACAAGAATTATAGGTTGAAAAACACAAGGTGTTATGAAACCTACAACCCACATACTATTGTGAAACAAATTACATGTAAGAACCCAAATGGTTAGTCACCCCTTAGGTCAATTTGGTTATTTTTATGTATCCACCACCTATAACTCCTCCCCAAGCTCTCCACCCTTCAACTTAGAACAAGAAGAATGCAATCACTCACAACCACCTGTGTTTTCTAACCTGAAATTATTTTGTGCATTTATTTTTCCATCATATGAGGAAATTGAAATGTAATTTTTACTCTAAGTAATATTTTGGAAAATTTTAGAAGTTCCTTTCATTACATTCATACTCTCTAAATAAGAAAAAAATTTCATTATAATAATTACAAGTTGGAAAGCACTAGGTGTTATGAAACTTGCAACACACATAGTGTTGTAAAACTCTCTACATGTAACAAACCAATTGGTTAGTCACCCCTTAGGTAAATTTGATTATTTTTATGTATCCCCCACCAGTAAATCCTCCCCAACCTCTCCATCCTCAAGCTTAAAACAAGAAGAATGTAAAACACACATTATTTGCAGTGGGGCGATCCCACAAAGCTGATTTACAATTTTTGGGAGATTCTGATTTTTGCTAAAATCACATAATTTTAGAAAATATAATGATTTAAGCCTTTAAAAACTTCATTTAAATCATTCCAATTGAATAGGGGTTGATCAAACTACCTTAGATCAAACCCCCTGGGATAGAACCCCACTAGTTTTAAACCATACCTATAACAGAGTCTCCTCTACACCTATCAAAATATTGATAAAAAACCACTTTTGATTTACCTTTTGGGGGATCAAATGAATTCATTTTTAAAAAAAATTGTAAGTATGTATTCTTTATTATAAGCTTCCCAAAAATTATAATTTTAAATAAATTTAATTTAAGGGTAAGTGCACCAAGATGGTCGCACTTTTGTGGCCAAACAAGAAAAAAAAAGCCATAAGCGCATAAGCGTTATGGCTTTTTAAAAGAAAAAAAAAAGCGAATCCAAATATCATTTCTCATTTGGTTTTTTTTGTGTTTTAGCTCCGCCCGTGGCCAAAAACCCTGTTTTACATGCTCGCATTCTTGGAGAGGTGATTTCTTCAAAATTCATCAATAGCAATTGGATTTCTTCACAAATATGGCGCCACAACGACGAAGAGATGGAAGAGGTAAGTATTGTTTGGTATTTGTTTTGAATTTGTTAGTTTTAAATTGATTTTATTTGTTTTAGTTTAGAAATGAATTTTTTTTTTAATTTGTAGGAAATCTTCAACAAGAGGAGGAAAATCCTCAACCAAATCAGCCTCAACAAAATCAGCCTCAACAGCAAAATCAACCTCCCCCACCATTCTCTCAATACCCTCCTGGCACTCAAGAAAATTTGAGGAGTGAAATTGAAAACAATAGAAAAGAAGTTGAGGATCTTATTAGTAGGTTGAGTGATCAAAATTCTTCAACCACAGAAAGAATACATCTAGCGAGATTCATTGAAGGATTTGTTAAAAATGTAGATGCAATTACCCAACAAATATCTGGATGGCAAAATAGAGGCAAACATCAAGGGCATATTATGAGACAAATTATCATATAAACAAGTAAAAGATTTAAAGATTACTAAAGGTGATTTGTGCTCTCTATTCACTGACCCTAAAACAAATCAAAATCTCACCCTCAATGCAAAGAGGTTTCCTATTCATTGGTGCCACCACCAAGAGATTAGGAACTATTTTTATGACAGATGGTATATGGTCTTTGATTACCCACCATGCAATAACTATGAAGTCCCCCAATATTTTCTTAGGAAATTATACTGTGAGTTTCTATTGAACCAAATCCTGAATTATTTTGATGTGAGGGAGTTTTAGGGGAGAGGTGGGGGGTCAGCATAGGATAGGCCTGGTGCACAGCCAGATCCTACACGACAGGGGAGATGACCTCTTGCTAGGCCGCCTCGTGAGCAGATTGTGATGCCTACAGTTGCAAAGGAGAGTGTTGATGTACAGACTTTGCAGGCGATCACATCCCTGACTCAGAGTGTCATCCACCACACTAGCCCCATTGTACAGCGCAATCTAGGGGAGTCTTCAGGTGGTGGCCTTCGAGGCCATGTGTGTCGATCTTGCAGAGCCACTTGTTCATATGACCCTACCGACCCTCAAGAGGGTGCTACGCAGGATCCATATACTTCTATGCAGCCTGATCCATATGCATCTACGAGGATGGAGAGGGCGGCTGACATTCTACATGATGCATATGGTATTGACAGTCAAGTAAAATTCAACATGTTCATTGAATTTAGCTTATTAAATTTTGATTGTGAAATGCAAGATTAACTAGTTTAGTTTTATTATTTTAATAAAATTGCAAGGTCACAGTGTTGACCCTGGGTACACTAGTCAATCTACTTATTTTTGTAGTACACCTATCAGTGGGGTATGTAAAGTTAGTAAACAATTATAAATTTATTACATGTGTTAATAGCATTGTTTTACGAATGGTATTTTAATATGTGATTTTGGATGTTGAACAGGGTGTTGTTGGAGGTTTCAAGGAAACACCTTCGAGTGCGAGTAGATTTGCTCAAACTTTCACTAAGGTAATATAGAATAAAGAGAACTTAAAGTTAATGAATTCTAAGTTTAATCTACATTTGTGTATATATAGTCATAAGAGTATATGGGTTCACTAGGTTATTATTTGAAATCTTTTAAGAATGGTCCTACCATGATTGTTTGTCTTAGAATTCCTACACTAGCAAGCTATATATAATTAAAATTTAACATGGAACTGACAAAGGTAGAGGTACATTCTACTCCATCCTATATAATTTTTTGTGATGTCAACGTAACCAAGAATAAGACTATGGATGTCCTACATGATGTCAATGTAACCAAAAACAAAACTTCTATCCTCGACCCTATCTATCAGCCAAGACTCCTTCAATATCTCCTAGATGCTTGGAGATGCTTAAGACTAGGTCAAAATACCCTATATTCTCTTCATTTGTTACATAGCTCATCAAGTTTCCCTATATGTTCTCTAACTAATCATGATTGCATGGAAAGAAGTTATGAAATTACTCATTAAACTCTCAACTATTGGAGCCTCCTCAAACTTTCCCATAGGGCATGGAAAATGCTTAGAAATGATTAAATTCCCTAATAGGGTGTGGGAGATCTTTTAGGAAAACATTTGACACTAATTTGATCCATTGAATTCTTCTTCATTCTTATATATTCCTCAAATATACCTTGCAATACCCCTATCATACCTAAATCTACTACTTTCATGTCCTTGTTAGTTAGCATGTAGGTGATATAGTATGGTCCGTGAATTTTTATGTCTTCTTTTTTCATTTTTCTATACAATCCTCTTTTATCTCACTACTAGGTCCTCACATAAAAAGAAAAGAAAAACATTACTTCTTTTTCTCATCTAAGGCCCCTAAGGTTTTAAACCCCTTAGATGCAAGGATTAAAAGCACATCAACCATGTGGTACAAATGACTAAATCCCAAAGATGATCTGTAGCAATGAAAGAGTTTGGAAAGGTAGAGAGAGCTACACTAGTGACTCGGGAGAAACTTCAACTTTCAAAAACAAAGCCAATTAGGCTAGCAAACATGTGGATCAGGACAACATTTGGTGAAAGAGGAAGAAAGATGACTAGAACTCTGGAGGCCCAGCATACTGGATTTTGATATTCAACCATGAGAGCAGAAGAGAGCTGATATCATGTATCGAAACATTAAGCATGCATTCTTCCAGCCAATGGATAAGGAGACGATTACTTTTCTTCATTTTCATTTGCATAACCATATCACGGTGTGGGAACCATGAAGACCAAGAATATCCAGTTTTATGTGGAGGTAATGGATGTGGTCCAAACTTTAGGAGGGGCAAGAAGGTCAATGTATGATCTTGATGAATGACAGAAGAGGGGTTGGTTAGACAAACCAGGGGCACCTAGTCATGAGTAGGGACCTATAGGCTAGATTAGTGAAGCAAAGCACCAAGGAGGTCTTACAAGGAAAGGCCTAGAGCAAGAATCAGTGATTGATTCCTCCAACCCCATAGAGAGCACACTAGGAAAAATTTGGAAGTATAGAATGAGTTTATGACTTAGATGTATGCCTTCAGGATTTTTTGTGGTTGGAATGATGTTTTCTAGTTAGATTTTCCCTCTTTGAACCTCTTGGGACACATAACTGATTTCCCTTAAATAATAACCCATTTTGCAAAGTATATTCAGATTATTGGCTATGGAAATGGTTCTCAAAGTTAGAACATACCTTATAGGCCTCTGAAAAGTCTTCATCATCTCCATATAGATCCTTGAAACTCTCTATGCCAATGCTCTTGATCTGTATCTCTTGGACTGTCAACAATCTCCTGCTCAATGCATCTGCCACTTTGTTTAGCTGTCCCTTCTTGTGTTTGATGGTGAAGGTAAAAGGTTGGATGTATTCCATCCATTTCAAATGCCTATTACTCAACTTCTCTTGAGTGTTGATAAAATTGAGTGCCTGATTGTCAGTAAAGACTACAAACTCCTTGGGTAGAAGATAATGCCTCCATTTCCTAAGTGACTGAACCAAAGCATAAAGTTCTAAGTCATAGGTTAAATACTTCTTCTTTTCTTCATTGAGCTTCTCACTAAAGAAGGCTATAGGCCTGACCTCTTGACTAAGCACTCCTCCTACTGCCACTCCACTTGCATCACATTCCACAATGAACAACTTGTCAAAGCTAGGTAATAAGAGAATTGGTTCAGTTTCCACCTCTTGTTTCAGTTTTTCAAACCCTTTCTCAACTTCTTGAGTCCACACAAACTTAGTTTTTAAACCACCCTTGATTGTATCTAAGACTGGTGCACATATACCACTAAAATTCCTTATGAATTTCCTATAAAATTGAGCCAATCCATGGAAACTTCTTACCTTAGTCCCTGTGGTTGGTGTAGGCCAATTTAGGATGGCTTCCACCTTGCTTGGATCCATCTTCAATGATCCTTTGGACACTACAAAACCCAAATAGACTAGCTTTTGCTTAAAGAATTCACATTTCTCTAGATTGATTGCCAACTTCTCTTCTTACAACCTTCTAAGAACTTGCTCCACATGTTTCAAATGCTCTTCTGTTGTCTTGTTGTATATGAGGATGTCATCAAGGTACACTACCACAAATATCCTTGTAAAGTCCTTAAGCACTTCATTCATGAGCCTCATGAATGTGCTAGGGGCATTGGAGAGACCAAATAGCATCACTCTCCACTCATATAACCCATCATTTGTCTTAAAAGCTATCTTCCACTCATCACCATCCTTAATTCTGATCTGATGATACCCACTCTTGAGATCCAACTTGGTGAAGTATTGTGCACCTCCAAGACAATCCATTAAGTCCTCAATTCTAGGAATAGGGAACCTATACCTAATTGTGATCATATTTATTGCTCTAGAGTCAGTGCAAAGTCTTCACTTACCTCCTTTCTTGGTTGCTAAGACCACTGGTACTGCACAAGGGCTAATACTCTTTTGAATCAAGCCTTGATCCAACAACTCCTTCACTTGCCTAGCTACCTCAAGATTCTGATCTGGTGTAGCTTGTATGCTACTTTGTTAGGTGATGAAGCTCCAGGTATGAAGTCAATTTGATGACTTATAGCTCTCTTTGGAGGAAAATTTGCAGGTGTACCATCACTGACAATATCCTTATACTTTTCTAGCAACTTTTGGACTGATTCTGGTATGATTGTCTTTTTAATCTCTTCTTCATCTTTTGACTGCATTAAAACCACATATCCTTCACCTCCTTGATGTAGATTGTTAAGGAACTCCTTCCCACTACTCAACATGATGTTTGGTGCCTTTGACTGTCCCTCTTCTTCTTCTGACAGTGACTGCAACTTAAAAGTCTTCCCATCCTTCTTGAATGAGATTGTATTCTCTCTCCCATCATTTATGGCACCTCTGTCATATTTCCATGGTCTACCTAGTAGAAGATGGCATGCATCCATGGGTAATACATCACAAATCAGCTTATCTTTGTATCCTCCAATGGAAAACTCCACCGTTACCTGCTCATTTACTAAAACACTCTGCCCTTTGTTTAGCCAAGTGACCTTGTAGGGGTTAGTATGAGGTGACTTCTCTAATTTCAGTTTCATTACTGCCTCCTCTGATATGATATTGTCTGTTGAACCTAAATCTACTATGACCTTGCACACTTTTCCAAGTATCTTGCACCTTACTCTAAATAGAGCCCTCCTCTGTTTTGGTTCCTCTTTAACCAGTTGCTGATCTAAACCTTGTTGAACATTAGATTCTCTCCTACCTCAGATTCCTTAGGACTCATGGTGTCCTCTTGTGCATAAGCCACTCTCTTTTCATTGCTTGATGAAGATGCTTTCTCCGGGCACCTATAAGCAGGATGACCTATTTGATTACAATGGTAACACTTCATGTTTGCAAAATAATAATTGCTCCTACCTGGTCCTCTTCCTCTATTTGAACCTCCTTGAGGTCCTCTACCCCTATTATATCCACCTCGTGTAGATGTTTCACCTCCATGCTCTGTGAGTTTTTACTTTCCTTGGTTTCTTTGGTCATTGCCTCTACCTTGGTAGCCACCACGCTATCCTCTTTGATCTCTTTGATATCTTCCTTTGCCTATGCCCTTAGAAATCTGATCTTGCTTCCTCTTACTCCTCTCTTCAATCTTTAATGCCAATTGATAACATTGGTGCACTATTTTGGGGCTTAAGAGAACCATCTCCTCTTGAATGTTCCACTTCAAACCATTGAGATACCTTGCCACCTTGATACTTTCATCCTCTGTGACATTAGACCTCATGCAAAGTCTTTGAAACTCCTCAGTATAAGAACTCACATCCTGTTCTCTTTGCCTCAAACTCTGTCTCCTCTTATGCAACTGAATTTCATAGTCTTCAGGTAGGTATGCTTCTTTCACCTTGGCAACCATTCCCTTCCAAGTAGAGATAGGTTGCTTTCCTTCCTTCTCCCTCTCTGTTTGAATGAATTTCCACCAAGTTAAGGTAGAACCTCTTAGTCTTGATTTAGCCACCTTTACCTTATGTGATTCAGTGAATCCATCACACTCAAAATGGTTTTCCATTCCCTCTATCCAATCCATAACTAAATCACCCTCCATCTTTCCACTAAACAATGGTACTCCTTCAAGTGCTTTCAAGAAGGGATCCTCCTTCAATATAGGGTCAGGTTCAGGGATTCTATCCTCCTCTGCAACCTCTTCTTCTTTTGCTATTCTTCCATCAAACTGCATAACATTCAGCGCTTGCTCAAGTTGGTCTAACTTCTCTCTTAATACCCTATTGTCTTCCTCTGTTTCTTCAACCCTCTTGGCCAACTCAGCATTTGTCACCATGATGCTAGAATCACTAGACTCTGTCTCTCACATACAAGATCAATCCCAAATCTTTTGCTTGCTCCGATACCAATCTGATAGGGAGAGGGGTTGGAGGAATCAATCACTGATTCCTGCTCTAGGCCTTTCCTTGTAAGACCTCCTTGGTGCTTTTGCTTCACCAATCTAACCTATAGGTCCCTACTCATGACTAGGTGTCCCTGGTTTTGACCAACCCCTCTTCTATCACAAACTCCAACCACCAAGTCCACCTTGGTTCATTGCCACAACTCTTCCTTAGCCTTTACACTATACTAAAGACCAATCTTCCTCAACACTCCATCAACTCTTGCAGGGGTAGTGATAAGTCCTAAAAGGCTTCAAACTATCCTCCAAAGGTGTTTGAATAACCTCCAAGACTTCAACTTCCCATCGCTCTCACCAATCCTTTAGCTGGGGTTTGAAAGGCTAGTAGCCCTTGAGCCCCTATTAGGTCTCCTTCACCTACAAAACAGGTTAGAACTCACAAATCTCAAAAGGGCTTCCCACTCTTTTTCCAAGGTTCTTGGTTCACATGGACAACACTTAAAGATTCTTGAGGTCTCAGCCTTCCACTGTCCGTACAAAGCTCAAATGTGAAATGGAGCAAAAACTAGGGTTTTAAGCCTTCCCTTGACAGTTAGAAAACTTCCAATTTGTTTACACACAAAATGGACAGATGGAGCCTCCTCCTTCATGTATTAACAAGGTAACACACCACCCTACCTCTTCCAAGAAGAAAATCCTCAATGGCTTAGCACCCCTGCAAGATTTGTGACCTGCACAACAAGTTTTTCCTAGCCGGACCTGCACTAGCTCGCCTAGGGCATCACTTTGCTAGCAACTCCTACACTCAAAAAAAAACTACCAACTAACATATGTACAAGCATGGTGTCTAGGCACTGTTTCCAAAAGGTTGTATGGTTTTTATGGTGGAAAAGTGCTCTAGCACCCCATTTACTCAACACTGCCTATTTCAGGCCAGCAAGCACAAAGAAACCAAAATATTTACAAAGAGACAAGAAAATGATTGAAAGAACTATCTAAAGGCTACAAAAAACTTTTACTAGATTTATTCTACATCCTACACATAACACAGAACTAGATTTAATCCATTAGAGCCTTCTTTCAGACCAAAAAATAGAAAATTTCACTCAAAAAACTTTTTTCCTTCAATTTCCAACAAAACAATCCGTACAAACATACTTTCAACCTTGCACAAAGGTTGAGGAAACCTTTAAATATGCTTTCCCAATAGTTATTTTTCCAATGGGCCCTTCTTGGCCGCTCAAACACAAAAGGAGCATGTTTTTGCAAAAATTGTCAATAATTGCAAAAACCTCCATTCCTAAACTTTGGACTAGAACCTTTTTGTTTCTCACCCATATCAACATGACCTTATTAGAAAACATCATTCGAACCACAAAAATTCCTGAAGGCATACATCTAATTCATAAACTCATTCTATACTTCCACATTTTGCCTAGTGTGCTCTATATTGCTTCCTAGGTGCTCCTACACCAATGAAATTAAGGAAGAACAACAAGAGAGGAACAGGAAAAATAAAATCAATACATAGTTTCAAGGATTTTTCAAGCGAGTAAGAGAGCTATGGGAGCAACCTCATCTAAAAAATTTTGAACTAGAGTTTTATATACCATTTAGAGAGCTTGGTTTTCATGGAGTTCCTTTCAAATCCTCTGCTTTTATTGTTCCTATGGTAAATTTTTTGGTAGAGTTGGTGGAATTACCTTTCTTAGTAATCACTATTAGTGAGATTGAGATTGTTAACCTTGAGAGAGTAGGACCTTGGGAAAAAAAGGGATTTGATATGGCTATTGTTTTCAAATAATTCAAGCAGATGTAATTCATATATGTGTACGCCTATTCCTCAATCTTCACTTGATGGCATCAAGGAATGGATGAACCCACGGATATAAAGTATTATGAAAGTAGAATGAACTTGAACTGGAAACCAATTTGTAAGACTATTAATGATGATCTAGATAAATTTATTGAAGATGTTGGTTGGGAATTTTTGAATATGGAAGCTAGTGATTTTGATTCTGATAATTCAGAAGAGTCAGATCAAGTATATGAACCCTCTAATGTAGAAGAGGAATCATAATTAGATTTCATATAGCCACCATCAAGAGTGTTACAAGCCAATCAACAAGATGGAGGGAATTCTTATATAAGGATAATTTTCAATGTTGTAGGTACCAGCTTTAATGCCAACTACAATGGCAACATTGAAATTCCCTAGCAGTATTTATGTTAAGAAAATTTCCCCTTTAGATGCAAGGATTCAAAGCACATCAACCATGTGGCTTAATTTATATCATAAGTTGTACCCTAAGATGTTCATTATGCATTCCTCTACTCTTTCAACTGTCAAATGTGCCACTTCCTTGTCATTGATCACCATCATATTCTCCTTTTCATGATTATTTTCTCTATCATCTTTGGTATAAACACTTGACTATTATATTTAACTCAAGTGAGGAAACTTAAAAAATCATAATGATAGGCTAAAGAAAGAATATTCAGTCTTTTCATGATAAAAGGAGACCTCAATTTAATCACTGTCATCCTCAAAAAGTTAATTCCATTGTCAAACATTTATTGCATATCTTAAACTATGACAAGCGTTTAATAAGGGTTTTGAAGAATAGGCCCTTGACAAGTTAGCTCCATCATTTTTTATTTTCGATGTATCTTTATTTAGCTCTTACTCCATTCCTTGCAATAGTGATACTTGGATTTGTCATACTTAACTCAATTGGCTACTATCAAAGCTCCTTTTGACTAGATCATCTCTTCTTCTCATATTGGTTGTCATATTTTACATTGTGTTTTGACGCTTTTTCACTTAAAATTTGTCCTAAAGGGTCTTTTGTTTTTCAATGTGATTGTCCCAAGTTATTGCTTTTAAAAAAATTGATAATCATATTGTTGGTTACGTTGCATTACACATCATTCAAACTCAAAGCATTACTTCAAATTCGATAACTATTTTGTGATTGAGTAATTTGTTGTTTTATTTTCAGATTTTGGTGAGAGAAACACCACCAAACGTAACAAGGGCAATGGATATTTGGTGTTTCTACTGCAATAGAATCCTCGATGGCTCTGATAGGGGAGGTATGAGGCAAATTAATAAATTTCAATTTACATTCATTGTTATAGATGAACTAGTTCTAGTGAAAAATCAAACCATTATTGATTCGTAGTTTAATTTCTATTCGGATGGTTTATATTGTGGTCGGTGCTAACACCGAGCACGCTAAAAAGCAAATATTTCCATCAAGGAGAGTGATCATCGATGGTCAGTGATTAAATTTTGTTAAATATACACTTTTATAATGTAATTTCTATATATTAATGTCTTTACTTCTATTGTAACAAATGGAAACTTATCTGAGCTTAAACCCGTAGGAAGCAGCTAGGAGCGTCCTCTAACGTAAACGGGCATTTATTTTAATTACTCCGGGGTCACCTGTGAAAGGGAAAAGAAAATTGTATTTGAACCGTAGCATGGAGAGAAATGAATTTTGAATGTAGAGCCGCTTGTTGTATGCCTACATGGCAATTTTGTACATATTTTGTATTTGATATATTTGACATTGTATGCCTATATGGCATTCTCGTAGTTTCCTTATATGGCTTTTTGTAACTATATTTTATACTTATATTGGATATATATTGATGTACATGCGTACATGGCTATTTGATTAATACAAATCTTTTTATCGATGGTGTCCATATTTGCATTATAAATTCATGGTTCAATAGATATGAGTTACATGTATTCAAGTGTATACTTTACAACTTACGCGACATATACTTTTTTGACTTACGCTTGAACATCAAAAGTGTAAAATTTCAGGCTTAAAGTCAAACGTAGTTTCTCAATTTTGCAATTCTTCTTGCATACCGATCTTATGGACTTATTCCTTCCCACACATACAGAATATTTCATTTGGTGCGTAAGACAAATTCTATTTTGAACCACTATTTTCTTGTTTGCCTCTCCACATAGGCAAAAAAATAAACACTTTTCATTGATCAATGATCAATAATGGTTGATTGTAAACACTTGACATTTTTATGTTTTGAACTTAATTTATAATTTTGTAGTTTATATTCATAACGCTGATTACATTGCATTGCACATCTTTCAAACTCAAAGCATTGCTTCACATTGCATAAACTAATAACTAGATGCTGATAGATGACAAAATTTCAATTACAATATAGTTTTTACAAAGTCAACCTAAGAAGCTATGCAATTATTTCACATTGCATAACTAATAACTAGGAGCAAATGCCAATTGCATTTGCTTGTCATGGAATTCCATGAGACCACATTTCTTTGAGGAATTTTTCAAACATTTCACTTCCTTGTCTATAATACCTACCATTACTTTTGATACATGCATACCAGCATTTTGTCGCAAATAGTTCAAGTGTTGCCTTGTTATTATGGTCGAAAAGCCCAAAAAGAAGTGTTTTTCAACAAGCTATGCATGCTTGGAAAAAATCTATCAAAAGCATAATAGTAAGCACACATAGATAGATCCTTTGAATACCAAAGAAATGAGGTTCAGACTGCTGAATGCCATGACAATCAAAAAATATTTGATTGTCATGGCATTCCATCACCATGAGACCTCATTTCTTTGAGGAATTTTTCAAAGAGTTCATCAGCTCTCATCTATGCTAACACATTTTTCATACATGTCTATCAAAGCATTTTATCAAACAATTCATTGCCTTGTCAAGTATGGCTAAAAGCCTAAAATCGTGTAAGCTAACAAGCTATGGATGCTTAGAAAAATCTATCAAAGCATAATATTACAATAGCATAGACAAGGGAATGAACCCGCCGAAAAACAAGGCCAAAGAAATGTGGTCTCATGGTGGTGGAATATCAAATAGTTCACTTCCTTGTTGCTATGGTTGAAAGCCTAAAATAGGTGCTTCCAAAAAAGCTACATGGATGCTTGGAAAAAATCTATCAAAGCATACCAATAAGCAATAGCATAGAAAAGGCAGCAAACTATTTGAAAGCTCAAAGAAATGTGGTCTTAATGGCATGGAAATTCATGACAATCCATAGTACTTGTTTGTCATGGAATTCATCATGCCATTCCATCACCATGATACCTCATTTCTTTGAGGCATTTTTTCAAAGAGTTCACTGCCTTGTCTATGCTAACACATTTTCCATGCATGTCTATCAAAGCATTTACCCAAACAATTCATTGCCTTGCTGCTATGGCTAAAAGCCTAAAACAGGTGCTTTCGAACAAGCTATGGATGCTTGGAAAAAATCTATCAAAGCATAATAGTAAGCAACAAGCTGATGCAATACAAAGATTGCCAAACCACTCAATAGGCCCATTCAAACTACCACAATTCAAGTTACATCATGCCCATATCAATCGGTGACACAAACAACAATAGGAGAGTGCGGAATGGCCTATTTCAACATACTACACTCAAAACCTCTTTAAGGGATCAATCTCAAGCTGAACGAGCTCGAAGCGATTCCCGGGCATGTTTGGGCGCGAAGAGACCATTTCTAGCGAACATGCCTATTTAAACGCAAGGGAATGTACCATTTGTCATTAATGAAGTTGCGTAATGAAAATTCGCACCACCTGTAACTTTCCACCGCTTCCATTTGACACTTTTTCCATCAACCTAAAAACCTAACACCATGAGAAAACCACTCGGTGATAACAACAAAACCGAGAGGCTATCAGAGGGGCCCAACATGATCCCATAGGATTGCATACAGTTTCTAAGTGTCACTTGTCCTATAACCTCATGATGAAGTTTGCACCCATTTTGCCCTTTGGACCCTTAAGGGATCGATCAGGTTGAACGTAGCTCGGATCGATTCCGCATGTTTGGGTGTGAAAGAGGACCATATCTAGCATAAACATGCCTATTTGAATGTGTTAGAATAGTCCATTTGGTCACACGAAGTTGTAGAACAAAAATTGCACCAATTCAAGAACTTTCCAATCGCCTAATTGGACACTTTTTCTATCAACTCAAAAACCGACACCACTGAAAACCTACACTTTGAGATAACCAAAACCAAGAGAGGTTATTAGAGGGTCCCAACATGACCATAGGATCAGACGAAGTTTCTAAGCATCAAGGTGTCCTGAGTAACTCATGCTGAAATTCTGTACCTTATTTTGCCCCTTTGGGACCCCTTTTAAGGGATCGATCCTGAACGTAGCTCAAAGTTTTACTCCGCATGTTTGGGCAAGAGAACCATTCCTAGCATAAAAATGCCTATTTGAATGTGTTGGAACAATCCATTTGGTCAAACGAGTTGTAGAACTAAAATTGCACCACCTTGCAACTTTCCACTGCTTCCATTTGACACTTTTTCCATCAACTGAAAACTGGACACCACGGGAAAACCACTCCGAGATAACGAAAACCGAGAGAGGTTATTATAGAGGGGCCCAACATGATCCCACAAGATCAGATGAGAAGTTTCGCGTCACTTGCACCGAAAGTAACCCAGGCCGTTTCAGGCCATTTTGCTCCTCGGGACTTTTAAGGGATCGGACTGTCGAACGTAGTTCTGCATGCATTCTATGTGTTTGGGTGTGAAAGAGTGACCATGCATAGCTTAAACATGCCTATTTGAATGCGCTTGGAACAAATTCCATTTGGTCAGCTAATGAAGCTGCGTAATCCAAAAATCGCACTACCTTTACAACTTTCCAATCGCCTTATCCTCATTAATTTTTTCATCAACTAAGAACCTGATAACTCATGGAAACCACTCTGAGATAACAAAAACTGAGAGAGGTTATTGTAGAGGGGCCCAACATGATCGCATAGGATCAGACGATAAGTTTCTAAGCATCACGGTGTCTGAGTAACCTCATGCTAAAGTTTGCAGCCATTTTGCCCTTTGGACCCTTAAGGGATCGATCCGATTGAACGTAGCTCAGAGCAATTCCACGTGTTTGGGTGTGAAAGAGGACCATTCCTAGCATAAAAATGATAATGTGTTGGAATAGTCCATTTGGTTGCACGAGTTATAGAATGAAAATTGCTTGCACTAGACGATCAAATTTGCTTGTAAGTGCTAAAACACTAAATCGGGTGTAACATGCAAACCAAAATGAATCTTTACAGCATAAATACATTTTAGGGTACCCATTTTGGGCATTAAAAACATATATCATTTTAGATACACTTGTTTTGGAACACATGCCTGTTGTCCCAACTTCTTTGCTTCTAAAGAACCCCAAACATGCAGTGAGTTTTGCTTGTTTTGTGTGGATTTTTCTTAAAGAGGCACTTAGGAGTGATGGAAATGGTTGTAATTAGTCTGTACGAATCTGAATCAGGGCTTTGGGGTGAAGGGGTGAGCCTAGGTAATCAAAATCCTAGTGTGATCAGCAAATTAAGCCTCTTGGGGACAGTGATACATTGGTCCATGGTTGTTCTTCCATCCACTGTCAAAAGGTGAGACTTTGGGGTCTTGTAGAGGCATATCATAGTTGCCTAAATTCAGTAGTTTGAGCCTGGTATAGGCTTGTAAGTGGATTTTATTTAGACTGTCCTACCTTTCAAAAATTTGTTGTCCCACCAAAACTAGGCCTGAATAGCCCCCTTTTCCAAAGCAACCCTATTCAAAACTTATCACCTGACCATGAAACTTTTTACAATATCTTAAATTGTTCCCAAACCAACTATTTTCTATGTTTTAATCTCCTATGACACCCTCAACATGCTCAAACACAAAACCCTCATGAAATTGCTCCAAAAACTAGGGCCTCTTGAAAAATTGACTTCCACACACTTCCAGAATCTTCTCTTTGACTTTTCACCATTAAATCATCATTCCTAAACACCTTCAACTCAAAAACATGCCCCTCATTAAGGTAGATCTCCTGCTGCTACACTTTAGGCATCATTTTCATGCAGTTTTCAATGTGAAATCTCAGTGTACACCCTATCATTCCTCCTTCCTGCACATTATTTTGTTAGATCTGTATTATACATGTAAGGATTGATCCATTTCACAAGTCACAACAACATTCTTTCATGAAATGGATCAAATATCCGATGGTAAAAATTGTTCCTTGACCAAACTCTTCATCCTTTCCCATATAGAAACTTTTGCCAACCCTCTAGCCATCCTATCATTCTGAAAACTAGTCCACCATGTCAGTGTTGTACCTCTCAACTTTGTCTTAGCAAACTTAACCTTCCTCTCTTCTTCCATCTCTTCAAACTCAAAATAGTTTTCTAAGGCATCAAGCCATCCTAACACCTCTTCACTATCCATCTTCCCCTGATAGATAGGCAACTCTATGTGACTCTTTCCTCCATGACCTTGTGCTGCTTTCAACAATCTTATGAACTTCCTTTCCTCAGGGTCTTCTATCTCATCTGTTGGTTGTCTTTGAGTTACCCGCACATGCTCTTCTTCTTCATCATTGTCTTCTTGTTCTCCTTGTTCTCCTCACCTATTTCTCTCAAGGCTATTGATCCTAGCCTGCATAGCTATTGATCAAGGCTATTTATGGAATGAAAGTAGACATTGCCATGAGTTGTGATCTAAAGGGTATATCAGTAAAATGAGGGTAGAGAGGGGTAGATCTCATATCTACCATCATTTCCATGCATCTAATGATGTGATAAGGAACCTCAAAACTAATAAGGAGGTCAGAGAAAGGAAAAGGAAATGGATGTTCATGGTCCAAACAAAATAGAAGAGGATAAAAATAATGATGCTTATGTTATTCCTTTGAAAAGTACACAAGTCCCATGGAAATGATGGAGAAGATGTTTGTTGCCATGGCAGATGGGAATTTTTCCAGCATGATGAAGTTGGCAGAGCAAGAGAAAAAGGGATGGAAGTGGGCTAACTTGTTCAACAACAAGCCTTGTCAACAGAATCATCAGCACAAGTTGCTCACAACCAATCAATGAAAACTCTTGATGCACCCTTGGTTGATTATTCAAAGAATCCAAAAGAAAGGGAGAGTGTGCAAGAGGAGACTATGAAGAATGTTCCTAGAGATGAGGAAGTGAACTAACACTTCCCTTCTCCCCAAATCAATCAAGGTGATGAACAAGTTCCTAAAAATAGGCTAGCAGTTAATTTTTATGATGAGAACTCTGTTCCCAATGATGTCAAAGTATTAGCTTGTAGCTAGTTCATGGATGATGATACCTTTGTTACTACAAATGACTTTAGAGACTTCATCATCAAAGTGAAGAAAAATGAACTTAATGAAAAATTGGATAATAAAAAGGAGTTGACCCATCTATGTATGAAGAGGTCACTCAACAAGTTATCTAATAAATAGATTTTCATGCTTATAGAATCACTTTGGAAGAAGGGAGGAGATTAGTTAAAGAAAGTGGTATTCTTGTGTTTTTGATAGGGAGGGGGTTGGAGGAATCAATCACAAATTCCTGCTCTAGGTCTTGCTTGCAAGACCTCCTTGGTGTTTTGGCTTTCCACCTTAACCTATAGGACCCTTCTCAAATTTAGGTACCCCTGGTTTGTCTAGCCAACCCCACTTCTATCACAATTCCATCTACCAAGCTAACCTTGGTGCAATGCTCCAACTCTTCCTTAGCCCTTAATCAATCCTAAAGGCTAACCTATCCTCAACTCTCCATTAGTTCTTGCAGGGGTGTGGGAATGTCTTTAATGGCTTCAAACCAACCTCCTAGGGTACTTGAAGCTTTAATGGATTGATATAGCATCAAGACCTGTGTAGGATGTAGAGTGGTGTTTCTACAAGCTTTGTGTGTCATTAGATAGTCGTTTTATTTATTTTCAAGCACTGTTTGTAAATAAGTTGGATTCCACACTGTTGTTGGTCTGAACCAGGCAGTCTTGAGCAAATGGAGGTTTAGATCACTTTCCCAAAGTACAAATTTTACAGCCCTTTGGGAATAGTGACTAGACTCCATGTGTGTAAATATGGTAGGATTTAGGGTTTGTGTGAACACAAGAGCTGTTGGCAAAGTCTTGCCCTAGGCAAGCCAGGAAGAGTCCGGCTAGGGAAGACAAGAAGTTCAGAGCACATAACTTGCAAGGGTGACTAGTTCTTGATAAATTGCTTTTTCGAGGAGGTATTCAAGTGTCTTACCTAGTTTCCACATGAAGGAGAAAGCTCCATCAGTTCAATTGATGTGAGAACAAGTTGACAGTTTGAAAACAGCCAGAAAATGACTTAAAACCCTAGGAAATGACCATTTTCAAGTTTAAGCATTGTACAGACAGTTAAAGCTTAGGACCTCAAAAATATTTGAGAGGTGTTCATATGGGACGAGGAGATTGAAGAAATATTGAAGTGGTCTTTTGAAATGTTTGAGTAATAACCGGTTGTTTTGGTGATGGAGACCTAATTGGGGGTCATGGACTAGTAGCCTTCTTAACCCTAGATGATGGTTTGGTGAAAGCGATGAAAAGGTGGAGTTTTGGTGAACCTTCAAGAACCCTAGGAGGTTGGCTTGAAGCCATTGAAGACATCTCTACACCCCTGCAAGAACTAGTGGAGTGTTGAGGATAGATTAGCCTTTAGGGTAGATTAAGGGCTAAGGAAGAGTTCAAGCATTGCACCAAGGTTAACTTGGTAGATGGAATTGTGATAGAAGTGGGGTTGACTTACGTACCGTGTGGCACCTAAACTTGAGAAGGGTCCTATAGGTTAAGGTGGTGAAACAAAAACACTAAGGATTTTTGCAAGAAGACCTAGAGCAGAATCAAGTGATTGATTCCTCTAACCCTCCCATCACTCTTTCTTCTTCATCATTGTCTTCTTGTCTCCTCCTTGTTCTCCCTCACCTATTTCTGCTCTGCGGATCCTAGCCTATGATTCTCCATTTCTTCCCTTTAGTTTCACTTCTTTGCCGCTTGTTTTCTTTTCCTTCTCCTTTCCGCTTCTAACCTCCAGTCCCCTTGTTAATCGGATGCTATTGCTGATTCTTCAATCCCTAAAGGACCTATTTACTGTTTCTAATACTCACTATGATGTAGAGGATATAGACTCCAAAACTCAAAGGCTTGGCTGTTTTTTCAATGAAGCACCAACTATAAAACCCAAACAACGCATGAGTTAGCTCGTGCGTAATCGGCGACTCAAATCTTTCTCCTATGGACCCAAACCCTTGGAATGCCCTTAAGGGACACAAAAAAACTTTTCTTGAATGTTTTCAAAGCCCCAAACCTATGACTCAAACAAAAACCCACTTTTCCACCTTGACTAGGCTTCCAGCCAACTAGGCCTCCAACGGTGGTTTTTTTGACTTTTCTAACAACTTTTCCAAAAGACTCACCAAAATAATGATTTAATTAGGTTTTTTTTTTATGCTACACAACATACAAAAATTTTGATAGCACTTGTTTTATACCAAACCTTTCAAAAATCTGCTGTCCCACCAAAACTAGCCTAAATAGCCCCCTTTTCCAAAGCAACCCTATTCAAAACTTATCACCTGACCATGAAACTTTCTATGGTATCTTAAATTGTTCCCAAACCAAGTATTTTATAGGTTTTAATCTCCTATGACACCCTTAACATGCTCAAACACAAAACCCTCACGAAATTGCTCTAAAAACTAGGGCCTCTTGAAAAATTGACTTCCACACACTTCCAGAATCTTCTCTTTGACTTTTCACCATTAAATCATCATTCCTAAACACCTTGAAGGAATTTGAAGGAATATTTTAAGTATTAAAATCAATGAATAGAAAAATGTTAGAGAAGCAAGGGTTTCAAAGACCTATTAAGAAACCTTATGACAATTCAAGGCATCATACAAACACAATTTGAAGCACACCATTGAATGCAAGTATATAGAGTTTAGAGGAGGTGTTCCAAGGGACTTTAAACTAAAATAGATGATATTGGAAAGATCACTAGTCTTAATGTCCAATTTGAGATGTGTTCCAATTTGAAAGGACCTAATGTCCTAATTTGAAATAGATGACTTTAAAAGGACCTAATGTCCAATTTGAGATGTGTTCCAAACTGGCCGAATGTGATGCAGAGCAAAGGAAGAAAAATCTCAATCCACACTCAACTTGAAATTCATTTAACAAATTCTTGTTCCCCTTACAATTTGGACTCTCTTTCCCTTCATAAAACCTTGAAAGGGCAGACTTTGCCATTGTTGTTTTTGATTGAATTGATCACTCAACAATGCAACTTGATCACTCAACTTGAATCACACAATCAAACATCTCAACATGACTTGGGGATGATGTAAAAACTCTCACACAATAGAAAATGACCAAACAAATAGACCTTGTACCCAAAACATCCATTCTTCCATTGCTCCTACACAAGCCCATGTAACTTTGCAACATTCACCAATATGATAGTGAAAATAAAAACTGATTAAAGGAATTAACTGTAAATGAAATATTCTTTAGACTCCTAAAAATATCCTCCACAAGTTTACAAAAGCATAGGATCAAACACCCACCATAAATGTATCAAAAGATTGACTTACAAGCCATAAATGAGGCTTAACTAGGCCTGCATAAGGAAGTGTTCAACCTTTCAAGGCACATCCAAACACCCATAATTCCTTTAAAATATTCTAACAGGTTCCCCAAGACCTGTTCCATGCTTTTCATTCATTAGTATTGCACAAATACTCAGAAAATTATGAAAAGTGCATTTTAAAGACCATTTTCATGCATTTACAAGGGAAAAACTGACCTAGGGCATCAAATAACTTTTGCAAACCTACATCTTTCACTCTAAAAAAAATTTGAACATGAAGAAGGGCCCTAAACCTAACATTCTACCAATTTTTACATTTTTCCCACGATGGAAATGGGAATTATGACCATTTTGGTGACCAAACCCTTGTTTGGTAGGGTTTCAGACCCTCTTTCACTAAAATTGAAGTAAATTTCTTAATACTTAATGAAATCAATTCAAATAACCACAAAAAGAAATTATTCTCTACCCTCTATCAAACCATATTCATTATAGGGCTTTACAATGCTGTTGCAGGTCGTACCAATTGAAGGAATAGTCAAAACTACTGGAAAATCAAGAAAAATAGAGTTTTTTTAATATTCAAATATTTCAAACTTCCAATCAACCTTCTGCCCTAACTAAAAGGATGCCTTATAAACTTTTACACATCATTTCCAATTACCCTCAACTATTTTTTGAAAGAGGGAGCCATTGGTTAAGGGATTTACAACTTAAATGATGAGTTTACACAAATTACACTATGACAACATTGCATTTTTGAAGTAATTTTGACTCCTATCATCTAAGACCCAAAAACCCATTCAAATGACCCTAAAAAAACCTTATTACATCATCAAGACATCAATATTGCATGTTCATATACAAATTTGAGTTTTATTTCCTTCATAGGCTAGAAGAGCAACATTTGTGCAAGATTGCAATTTTCATACTATTGACTCAGGTAATCTAAAAGACTCATCCTAATTCATGACTAATGATTTGGTAGACATGTATGAAAAATGTGGAAGCATAGAGAAAGCATGCAAAGTTTTTGACAGAATGCCTCAAAGAGATGTCATCTCATTGACTGCAATTATTGCTAGATATGCACAAAATGGATTTGTTGAAAATGCTTTAGAAAGTTTCAAGCAAATGCAATTGGTAGGTATAAATCCAAATTCCACAACCTTTGCCAACATCTTTCCTACTTGTACCAAAATGGGGGCTTTGGAAAAGGGTATGAACATCAATCAAAGAATAAATAATAGAGGAATTTTGTTAGATGTTGTAGTTGCAACTGCCCTAGTAGAAATGTATGCAAAATGTGGAAGCATAGACAAGGCTTGTGAACTGTTTGACAAAATTCTTGAAAGAGATGCCATCTCATGGAATACGATGATTGCAGGATATACACAAAATGGATTTGCTGAAAAGGCTTTAGAAACTTTCAAGCAAATGCAATTAGCAGGTGTGAAGCCAAATTCCATAACCTATGCCAAAATGGATGCTTTGGAGCAGGGTATAAACATCCATCAGAGCATAATTCTAGACGCCTTTGAAACTACAAGAATGGGAAGACATTCAATATGCATTTATTAACATAAAAAAATGAGACTTACTAACAAATTTTACCATCAAGTATAAATTAATAAGAATAGTTGTGCATATACTTACAAATTAATAAGAACAGTTGTGCATATACTTACAAATTAATCCAATAAACCATCCGGGTCTGCTCTACTCTTTATGTGTCAAGTATTGCCTCATGGTCAGACTCACAGACCTTCCACAAGGTCTTTTTCAAAGGTCTACCCTTATATTTGGTCAAACGAACATTGGATGCCATGACGAGGTTTGAGTAATGAAGAATCTTACGATGCATGTCAAATTCCTCAAACAACCAATGTTTAACACTCTTATGTGGGTACCTTCTGAGCCACATTCCAATAACAACAACTGATCCTGTAGGGTATTCAATTTTTTCTCCATCTACAATTGGGGCTTC
>VDFB02142565.1:0-15589 GCA_007258455.2 Sequoia sempervirens | reverse complement strand
GATTAATTTTGGGTTTGTTTTGAGTTTGAGGTTTATTTGAAGGTGGGTAAAGGATGAGTTGAGGTTGAATAATATTAACTTCCCTTAGTGAAGGAGAGTCTAATGTTACTTAATCATCTTCATCTAACAAAACTATATCACTATTGTTAATGTTATCATTTTCTTGCACCATGATATCCTCCCTAGGAGGAGAGTTTTTAGGAGAACTAAAAACTAGATGTTCATGGTATTCAGAGGCTGGTTCTTCTAAAATGACTTCATGGCAAGTAAGGGAGTTATCAATGGTTGAATTTTCTTATTTATCAATAGTGGGGATATTAGGAGAAGGCTCTATTTTATTTTCCTTTTTATCTAAGGTCTCATTCTCTTGTGCCATAGTATCTACCCTGGTAGGAGTGCTTGTAAGATGTTCATCACATTCCATGGTTAGATTTTGTAAAGTAGCTTCATCACAAGTAGGGGATGCATCAAGAGAAGGAAAATTATGATTTTCATGCTTACCAAATAGATCTTTCTAAATGGTAGGAGCATTAGGGAAGGGAGGAACAAGATTCTCATGACTCTTAATAGGTGCATCTTCTAACACTAAGCTATCCTCTTTGCATCGAGGAGGGATATTACGAGGACAATTTGATTATCATGGCTCTCTATGATTTCATCCTCCTTCGCTAAAATATTCTCACAAACAAGGGATGAGTATAGACTAGGTAAGGTGATGTTTAGAAATGTGTCTATGATCTCATCTTCTTGTTTCATAATATCTTCCCAAGAGGGAGGAGGAGAGACAATCAATACTCTCATGATTCTCATTGATTGTATCTTATTTCACCAAGATACCTTCGTCACTAGTAGGAGAGGTATCGAGAGAAGAAAAATTATGGCTTTCATGATTGTCTATTCTTGTATCTTCTTGTATCATACCATCCTCACCAATAGGCAATGCAATATTAAGGATTGTGTCAATGGTTTGATCTTCTTTCTCTAAGATGTTATCATAACTATGAAAGATAGTAGAAGGATGACTAAAATGTTTCTTAATGACCTCATTGTTGTACTTATGCAATCCATTCTTTATCATATCAAAACTACATTGCTTGAAAGGAAACATGCTAATATGCAAAAGTAAACTATCTAATTTATGCAATTCTTCAAAAATGTAAACAAATGGCCCACATATCTAAAGATTTTTACTACTGAAATGAAATTTTAAAATGCTTTTCTAAAAGATGACTACACGACATGTATGATTTGACCTAGATACATAAAAGAAAAGTTACAAAAAATTTCCAGATTGATACTATATGTTACCAATAAGCTTAGGAAGTACATAAATGAGGTTTTTAATGCTATAGAAGGCAATTTAAAATCTAGACTGGGACTAAATCGCCCAGAGTGGCGTATGAGTCCCAATTAGGGATTTTTTCACAACTTTTAAGAAAATTTAAGTGATTTTTATGCTTTTTAGTTTATATGAGTTGTAAACTAAATGAAAATACATATTTTATATGATTTTCAATTATTTGAGATGCAAAAATGCAACCTATATGCACTTTCATTAATGCAAAATTTAGAAACCCTAGAATGCCAATTAACTAATGCAAACCCTAATGCAATGTTAGTGCAAGCAAGATCTAGGACGACGATGCACTCCAAATAAGAATTATGATGTTCTAAATGCATGTTCACGAAAATGAAAGGAAGAATTTTGTTGGGTTCTAGGGTTTGAGACCTAGACTAACAAAACTCAACACTCTCACTCAAGAACAAACCCTAGAGATCTCAACCTCAAATGTACAAAATAGAAAGAGATATTGCAATAGGGTTGTCCTAGGGGATAATTGTAAACTAATGAGGGGTCCACCATCGAGCTAGGGCTTGGAAAAATGTATGAAATTCAAGATCTAATGATTGAAATCAATGATGCATAAAACTTCACTAAATGAACTATAAATGTAAATAAATCAAAATAACAAACTAGAAAAGTATAGAGGAGCACCTGGAAACCTAAGAGAGCTTGAATGGAGGCTTGAAATTTTGAATAACCTAAAATTTTGGCCTATTGGAACTCATATGCGGGTCTGGGCATATCATTCCTAGATCTGGATTTCTGTGCAAGAATTAGTTTCTAGAAAAATGGTATCCGAAACTGCAAAAATCTAAAAAATGACCTAAAGTGGGACTCATACACTAGGACTACCATATGATTCTAGTTAGGGTTTTCTAGAACTTCAACGTATGAATCTAGTCTTCAATGTCTTCTCTTTCTGTTCCATTTTATTTCTGGATCTGAAACCCTAATTTCGGGGTTGTAGGTGACCTTTTAGTGAATATTACAACTTTGCAAATGAGGGGACAATTCTAACAACTTTCCCCAAGATTGTAACCTAATATTCAAAGGTCCTTCATGCTCCCAAACACCTAGATCTACAATCACACATGAAAAGAGGAGAAAAACTTGTTGATTGTTAATGAATAGGGGTTTGCCTTGATCAAACCTAGTTTAGGTAATTAAACCAAATGATGAAACAATGAAACAAGGAAATGAAACATGAAACATGAACAATGATAACTTGTAAATCTATAATCTAACATGAAATGGCCATGGAGGATGTAGATCTAGGTCTTGAAATTTGGTATGAAATAATGCTTTTAAATGAATCCTGAATGCTACATCACAATACTAACTCAATAACATGTTTGATGCTTGATAACCTTGACATGATGATGGATCTTGGATTGCTACAATAATTGATGGAGAATTCTTCCCTTGAATGCCTTAGAAATGATGTTGAATACTCTCTTGATGATCTTGTAAAGTCTTGGAATGCCTAACTCTTGAGTGCTTGAATTGATATCATGAATGCTTATTGAAATAATGATTTGAGACCTTGTTTATATAGGTAGTCCATATAATATCCCGTTAATTGGATCCCACAGGCTGACATTCATGAAACTTGAACCTAAAACCCAAATTTCCCATTCAAAATCTTAAAAATAGGCCAAATAGGACTCATACGCTACTTGTGGCATATGGGTCATGTTGATGCCAAAAATTGGCAAGGTAATAGCCCTTTGTGGGAAAGTCAGTTTATGGGGGACCTATTGTGCTAAATTGAGTGACCTTCGGGTTTTTAAAGAAGCCAGCTTCTTCTGTGAATGGGATTTTGGAATGGGAAATGAAAGCAGCTATAAAATAAAGAATCTAACTAAGGCAATATGCCAAAATTTATATGAAAGACATGACAAACCTATCTTTTGGATATAGTCTAAGGGCCTACTTAGCAATTTACCATATCCTAGAATAACAAAAATTAAGGATTACAGCATAAATAGCTCATTCAGTGACAAAATAATAATCACGCCCATTTACTAAAAAGAAGAGTCAAAAGACATGATCTAAACCAACTAAATTGCATTCAAATTATAGAAGTATGAAAAATAAACCATTTAAACAATAATGGCACAATATAGAGTTTATCAATAGCATAAGAAACAAAAAGGCCAAACAATGGCACAATCTGTGAGTTCTTGCAATAATCTAAACAATACAAAGGCTTAGTCTCTCCAAAAAAATCTTATGATTCTAAAAACTGGTGAAAAAGCATATTTTCTTTAAATATGGGAACCCTTGGAATGGAACCATAGAACTGGTAACCGCAAAACCCTTGGTCCAAAGCAAAGAGTAGTATTTATAGCAAGTGTTCCACCACTTGGAAAGCAGCAACCGAAAAGATTCAGAATCTGAGCAATGATGTGAAGACAATGATTACCCTTGATTGTTGTAACAGAAAAGATTTGAGACACAACATTTGGTCGCCCTTCATTTAGGTGCATCCTCTGCGAATGATGGTAGTGTTCCAGCAAAGTATCGTGCAGACAAGTGTTGCCCTTTAGGATAGGCAATTAGAAAATGTGGCAACACCCTGTAGCTCATAGTCTACCTCATCCCCTGCATTGAAGAAGTGTGCACTGAAGAGACGCGAGGCAGCATTTCACTACCTGCAGTTGATATTTCCTTCCTTTACTGAAATCTTGTGCAGAGAGGACACGTAGGAATTTTTTTTATTGTAGATGCTACTTGTGGGGCTTGCTAAATCCTTATGTGGATGGGAGCTATGTGGCACGTGAGCGAGGGCCGATAGAAGAGCAGGAGAAAAGGATCAAAATCACCCGCAGTGAATACATGTGGGAGCTTTTTGGTGGCCGATAGAAGAGCACAGAGAAAATTCCCTCAGAGTGAGATGAGCAGACATGTGGTAGAGGCCGCAGTGAAAACCAAAAAGGGGGCCGATAAAAAATGTTGAAGGCATGGGACGGTACATAGCCAAAAATAAAAAACCGAAGGGAGCATGGTGAATTTCGAATTCATAGCTTCTAGCGACTATCAGGGGCATTTCGCTTTGAGGAATGTGGAATTTTTTTTTCTCTAGTTCGTAGACCAAAGTGCCATCCATTGGCAAAAAAAATAGAGCTTGGAAAGGGCTTCCTATAGAGGAGGCTAGTCATCTTTGAATGGTCTCTCTATTTTGCATAGATTCTCATGCGCTCCACCTAGGTCAAGCATTTCTTTATAAGGTAGTGTCTCAGGTAAACTAGCCCCTGCCTCGCAATGGAAAAGTAGTTGTGCAAGAGGATGAATAATAGCCTCAATGTCTGCTGTAGTGGGTGGATGGATCAAACTCTAGAAAGTATTTGGATCTTTCTCCTTCAATTCTTTCTGCAATCTACTTGGCCATGGAAATCGACCCATCCTTAAGAAATAGAGACAACAGACCCATCTCGCTCAGTTAGGAGAAATTATCTCACATGTTGTCCATTGTCTGGCTCAAAGTAGTTGCGACCACTTTAGTTCGCTAGAAGATCGAGTGGCAATGGATGAACTTGTTTTCCATTTGGGCAGCAATATCTCAATCCTCATTCCCTACCTTGGCAAGGTCTTCATCGGAGATCAAATATAGATTGGTAAGTAGACTCTTTGCTTTCAGAACCCTCTCTAAGATGAACTGTGGGAATTGTTCAATTATTCTGTGAACCTCCTGGCTCAATTTTGCTGCCTTCGATATGAATTGAAGCATTGGATGTAGTGTTACTAATTTTTTTTTAACCTTTTCCCAATAAGAAATATATATTTGATAGCCAATGGGGTGAGGTCCAGCTGCACAGAGGAGGCTTGGAGAGAGCTCTTTAGAGAGGCGATCTCTGCATCCTTTGAGTTAATGGCCTTTGTAAATTCTGCATTTTTCTTTTCATGGATGCCAATTGCTCCCCGAAGTTGCTCATTTCTTTACACCAGTTTTCCTCAACCTAGGCACAGTTCGCCAATTCTCTGCCAAGAGAGGACTTTTTCTCTTGAAGCTCCTTTTCTAATTGGGCATTTTTTCCCTGAAAGTCCATATAATTCTTTTCTAATTCTTGCTCATATAGAGCGTGTTGACCTACTAACTCCTCCTCCTTTTGTTGTAGATTCTGCTCTGTCAAGGTCAATTGGCTTTGATATTTTTGGTTCCTTTCCTATAGCTCGTTGAGCAATATGGGGTCAATGGACTGGGACTTATTGAGTTTTTCTTGGAGTTTTCTCCACTCCAACTCTCCTATTCACACTTTCTCAAATAAGCATGCAACTTCTACTTCAAGTGACTTATCCTTTGTTTCCATAAAGCTGACTCATTCCCTCACCAACTTTAGTTGCTTCTCTTTTTTCTTCAATTGACAGCTAGACTTCAAGAAGTCAATCACCACTACCCACTGCATTTCCTCTATGAGTTCCACCTTATCCTATGGCCAGGTTGCAGTCAGATCAAGTCCCATGGCATACATGTCATAATCGCCTGGGAGCATCTCCCCCTATAGTTTGACAACATTTAGGTACATGGTGGTGAAATTCAACACTTTTTACTCTTCATTGTAAATTTTATATACTTTGGATTCCACCTCCTTATCATCCTTTGGTTTTCACTTGTGGATCGTGAGGGATCACATTTGTTTTGTGGCTTCTCCCTGGGATATGAATTTAGATGGTGACCAAACTAGTTTGCTAGCGATAGGTGCATCGGGAGGCAGGGAAAAAAGAAATACCCATGTAGCGGGCCCTTGTGTTTTCTTTGGAGGGATATTGATAGTTTTCAAGGAGAAAAAGGGGACTTGCCATAGTTTGGTTTGCAAGCTGGCAGAAGGGCTCATTAGTTGTGGCGATGTGCTAGTCACAATCAAGTTTGTTTGTTGGGAATGTTGGGTTGGATCCGATGCAGTAGGGGCAATAGGGGTGCCAATAGCGATTGAGCTTTTAGAAAGAGAGGCGAGGAGAGATTGAGCAGTAGTGGTTGGTGTTAAGGTTCATGAAGGTATTAAGATAGATGGCCTAGCCTGGGAAAATTGGGAGAAACCTCCCACAAAAATTGTGGTAGGGGTAGATAAATTAGGGCCGACACTTGTAGTAATGGGTGCCATCGAAATGGAAGAAGACACCAAAGATTGAGAAGTAAGAAAAGAAGAAGCAAAAATTACCTATTGACTAGATGTTGGTGGTGCTTCACTTGTCATTGGCTACTTACTTCAATTTCCTGGCTTGCTGTGAGCACTTGGCCTGTGGCAGCTCCTTGTGATCCTCCTCCTAGAATAGCTTTAGTACATTGCCGCTTAGCAGGTGAGGAGTCCTCGATCTCCACGGTCTCTATAGTTTTTGGCTATTGTTGCTAGGGCACCCTTGTTGTTTTCGAGGCCCACATGAGTGTCTGTGAGGCTTGTGACATATTCATTCACACATTTGAAGTGACATAAGCAGATTGCCCTGTAGACTTCCTCTTTTGCTGGGTGAAGGATGCTGATGTCTCAACTTCCTCTTTTGCTTGCTCTTCTCCTTCATCAGGGTCATTACCACTACTATCACTTGAGTTGGAAGCAGGGTGCTCCTCGTCCCACAACCTTTCAAACTCTTTGTCTTCCATTACATCATCATAAGGTACCTCATGCCACTTTATTTCCTAGCAATATATACATAAGGCTTTGATCTTTTCAACAGTCCATTCTTCTTCATTCCTCAGTTTATTGTACAAAGTCTTCCCCATTTTATAGTTCTCATCATAATCTGCCACTAGGAAATAGAACCTATTCCATGGAGGCCTGCTATCTTCTATGGGGATATGAACTAGATCAACCAATAATTCATCCTTATCTTCTAGCAGGCTACATCATCACTCCCATTAAGGCTGAGGACTGTGAGTTGCCTTGAGGTGATCATACGATAAATCATTGAAAGGGTTGTAATCCCACTTGTCATAGATCATCACCAACCCTAAATGAGCTAGCTTATCCTGCAATAGCAGTTGCGCCTTCTTCTTTTTCATGGCCACCATTTTGAAAGTCTATGGACATGTGAAGAATCCCTTCTTATTGACACTTTTCATGCTACATTAGGTAATATCAATAATGCATGCCTGTCGGAACAATTCCAGAGAAAACACTCGATTAGTCACACATGTCAAAAGGCAGAAGGTTTCCCCAGTGAAGCCTCACATTTAGATGAATGTAAAATCTACTTCAAAAAACCAATCACATTTAGGAATTAAATTCTACATAAACTCTATCTATGTCAAGGTGAGCCAATTAATATACTCCTCCCCTAGTAAATCTTGCAAAATCGGAGTTAAGAAATGATCCGAAAATGTGTAATAATCAAAAGTAGAAGAGAGGAGAGGGGTCCAGATAGAAACTGGTTTTTCCTACCCTTCTCATTGAAGATAGACAACTCCATATGCTTATTAAAGAAATCAGGGTTTAATATAAAAATATATAAGCAAGATAGAAGACAAATCTGAACTTTCATTCAATTGGGTACTTATTAATTTATTCTAACATTTTTTTTGAGAGGAATTCTCCAAAATCATACCAGGAATAAGATTTTTGGTAGCGAAATTGGAAAGCTCGACCCAATTGAAAAGACTGCACCTCTTTGTTAGTGTCCAAACAAAAAGCAAATGCCATCATTGAAAAGGCATCTTGTAGGTCTTCCATGAAAGCGTCGTGTGGAGCAGAAATTATTGGCAACTTCCCATAGTCTGCTTCAATTATTTTGGTTTCTTCATTGAAAAAATCTCGTGCCTTATCCCTAGTGCTCCATATATCATTTTTTCATTTAGGATTGAATGTCTCCACTTTCATCCCTCTTTTCACATGGTCTAGAATGCACAACATGTTCTAGATAGTGGTCAGGTTGATGTTAACTGAAAGAGTCCGACCCTCAATAGTGCTGGTACTTGGATTGAAATGCCTAATGGCTGTATCTACCAACTCTAGGTAGCAATGCACAAATGGGACCATATACTCAGGAAACCCACTGAACCATAATTTTTCTATAGCCGGCATTTCCCTTCTGGACACCTTCATTCATGCGTAGGCTGCTTCCCTCAATCCTTTGGGGTTTTTTGCAAGAAAGGGATCATGAACATTATCCCAATCTTCATGAACTGAGTTCTGGTCTCTGTAGATTTTGGGCTTATCCAGCTGCCTTATGTTTTCCCATTCTGGCTTGTCAGGAATACCCGGCGTAGCATACGAAATATCTTCAAAGACATTAACTGTTGGTGCTCTTTATAGAGCTTTAGCTAATTTTTACGTCGCTACTGGCTTATCTCCCTGACTTGAACTTTCTACCATTGCTAATTTGTGGGAAGCTTTCTGCTTAGCTGGAGTTCTACAATTTTATTTCAGCTTCGGATATGCTCTAGAACTTTCTTTCTGCTTTGAGTAGCATTATTAAAAGAAAAATTTTAAGTGCTTTAAAACTTTTACATGCAATATTTAGCGATCTTTTCTCAAGGTGGTAGACCAGAATCACTTTTTTTTTGTGTTTAATGTGGCATGTATTGCCGACCCTTTGGCTTGTGTGAGATGAATTATTTTCCATTTTTATTTGACAAGAATTCATAAATATAATTAGCAACTGCATGTACAACATGATTTTCTTGGAACTTGAGTTGATGCCTTACAGGAAGCTTAAGCATTTGTATGCATCAGCAATTAATATCTTAAAAAGAATGATTAGGAAAAAGATGCGCTCAGTATTTGAAAAGATACGAGTTGTGCCTTGGAATAAGAAAAATACCTAGAGGATGACACCTTAGTCCTTGGCCATGTATAACACCGCTGATTGTTTCCAACAGCTTAGGCTAATTAAGTAGCCTTCATTAGTTTATGGCAAGTGGATTACCATGCCTTTCCTTGCTTTTTCTATAAATAGGCCTCTTAAGAGTAGTGAAATCACACTTAGTGATTTGAGCATAATTGGTGTTAGGTAATTGGTAGTAGTTTTTAGTATTTGCAGTTGCATAGCATTCTCATAGGCTAGACTTAAGTGCTTTGCAGGGATAGTTCTAAAGAGTTTGCAGAAAGTATGACAAGATGAATACCCCAATTAGGCTAGTGTCACACAAGTCGTAGATTGCCTTCCTAGGAGAGATTTCTACCATGCAGTTAAAGAGAATGACGAAGAACAAGCATTCATTGTCCATTATAGCCATAAAGTGGGTCTTGGGACAAGACTGGCTCAAGTTCAAGGACAAGTATCAAGTCAACATTGATGTGTGCTTGCACTTCATCACCTCCATGCTAGCTATAGGAATTCCCAAGCCATTAATTCTTTGTCTGGTGAAGGAAATTTTTCCCAAGAAATACTTGAATGGCCTTGGTAAGGTCATTGAAAATGTTACATATGGTGGGGGAATCCTAACTGCAAGTGACCTCTGAAGGTTTATAGAAGATGATGCAGTCATGCCGTGGTTTCCAATTTTGAGTGGCTTTTGCCTCTAGAAATGAGATGAGCACCATTAGAGGGTCACTCGAGCCTACACTTCCTATTCTGCATTTACAACGTGGTGCCTGTTAGGATTTAGGTGTCATCAACCTTGTAAATCCTTTATTTTATTATTCTCCTAAAGTGTTTTGTACATTTACCCATAAGAGGTGAAACTATTTGACCAATAGTGGTGAAAGAGACTATGTAAATGCAGTGTTACCATTACCGTTTATCCTTATGGAAAAGGACAAATTAGCTAGGCGTCCCACCTTGGAATCTTCTAAAATAAGGTTGTGGGTCAAAATAGGGTGTTGTAAGAGCATCTATGACATGCATGCAAGTTGTCATAAGATGCTATGATAGTATGACAGATTCCCTATGACAGGAATATGCTATTTTTAGACCCGGTACATGCATAAAAGATGCCTTATGACAGCTGTAAGAGCATCTTAAGAGGCTATTTTTGGTATTTTTGACCATTTCAAGGAGGGAGGCATGGGTTTTTCTAGGTGGTATTGCTGCCTATTGTTTGGTGAAACCATGGTGGTTTTCATCCTCAAAATCTCTATAAATTGGGGCCTTGAGCTAGTGTTATTAAGAATTCAATTTTGCAGGGTAACAGGGTGCTGCTGGATTTACAGGGAATGATAAGAGAAGTCTATTGATGCATGTAATATTGAAGATTATCAGTAATATACTTGCCTCTCTTTCGGTGGTGGAGTTTTTCCTTCGGGGTTTCTCCAATAAATCTGTTGTTGCATGTGTTATATTGTTCTATCTCTCTCTCTCATTCTTTCTTCACACTAAGGCTAAGGTTAATCTACATATTTCAGATTTGCATTCACACATTTAAGTTCATATTGCAAGCTTTCTTCACCTTGTTTTTCAACATTTGGTATCAGAGCTAACGGTTCTGTTAAGGAAGGGACGCTTTCCTTTTAGAGTGTTGAAGGTTTTTTGCTGCAGTGGGAGCTTTTGTGTTGTGGGTTTTGCAGATTTGTGAAAGATTGCATACCATGGCCTCCACCTCTTGTCTAGATATTGAGAAGTTCAATGGAACTGGTTACGAGATGTGGAAGTTGAAAGTGGAGGACCTTCTTGAGGAAAGAGATCAGTGGTTACCAGTTTCAGTTGAAAAGAAGCCATCTACTTCAACCTTGTCAGATGAAGATTGGAATAAGTTAGACAAGAAGGCTCGAGGGACTATTCGGTTGTGTCTCACAGATTTGTCCTCCTGAATGTCTCTTCAGAAGACACAGCATACAAGCTTTGGAGGAAGATAGGTGAAATCTACCAAACTAAGAGTTTGTCTAACAAGTTGTATCTCAAAAGATGTTTGTATTCATTAAAGATGAAGGATGGTGAATCTATTGCTGAACATTTGAATGCTTTTAATTTGATTATAAGTTAGCTTGCATCTATTGATGTTAAAATAGAAGATGAGGATAAATGCATTTTATTGATTTGCTCTTTGCCAGAATCTTGGGAAAATTTAGTTATTGCTATAACAAGTGGTGGTGCAGAACCTAAGTTGGATACTATTATTCCCATACTTCTTTCAGAGGAGATGAGGAGAAAGACCATGCGCAGTGGCTCCCAAGATGCCTTGCATGTGCGAGGTAGGCCCAAGGAGAAAGAGCCTAAAGGGGATAAGAAGAAGGATAAGTCTAAAGGATGATCTAAGACCCCTGGAAAGAGCAGAGTGAAGTGTTGGAACTGTGGTAAATGGGGACATGTGAAGAAGGAATGCAGATTCCTCCATGGAAAAGTCCTCTGATAACGGTGATTCTGATGCTTTGATTATTTCAGCTAACACAGTTTGTAATGATGCTTGGCTTATTGATTCAGGTGCTTCCTTCCATATGACTCCTCATAAGGAGTGGTTTTCTACATACAAAGAATATGATGGAGGAGAGGTCTTCATGGGTGATACTAGCTCACAAAAGGTTATTGGTAAAGGAAAGGTAAAGTTGTGTTTCAGTGATGGGAGGGTTAAAACCCTTGATGATGTTTTACATATTCCAGGACTTACAAAAAGTTTAATTTCAGTTTCCAAGTTGAATGATTCTGGGATGCATGTGACATTTGACAAGTCTGGTTGCAGGATGGTAAGGGGAAGTTTGGTGGTTGCTAAAGGATCTCGGACAGGGAATTTATTTACGCTACATGCCTCTACTTTTTGTAACTCCTCTTTTGTAACTAGCGCTGAAAATGCATGTATGTTGTGGCACCATAGATTGGGTCACATTGGTGAAAAAGGTCTTAGGACCATACTTGATAAGAAACTAGTAGATGGTATTTCTAATTATTCTGTTGGTAAAAATGATTTCTGTGAGGATTGTGTGTTTGGTAAACAAAATAGGTCATCATTTCCTAAAGGAACTAATAAAGCTAATGGATTGTTAGAACTTATTCATTCGGATGTGTGTGGTCCAGTGGATACAGATTCTTTGGGTAGATCTCGTTATTATGTTTCCTTCATTGATGATTACTCAAGATATACTTGGATTTATTTTATGCATTCAAAATCTGAAGTTTTCACCAAATTTAAGGAATTTAAGGCATTGGTTGAAAAGCAAACAGATTATAAGATAAAAGTATTGAGATCTGACAATGGGGGTGAATATTGTTCTAAGGAATTTGATGAGTTTTGCAAACATGCAAGAATTGTTAGGCAAAAGACTACACCTTACACACCCAACAAAATGGGGTAGCAGAAAGAATGAACCTACATTAATGGAAAGAGCTAGGAGCATGTTAAGTAGTGCTAAGTTAGACAAATGCTTTTGGGCAAGGCTGTTGGTACTGCTTGTTATTTAATTAATAGATCTCCTTGTAAAGCTCTTGTTGATAAAACTCCTTATGAAATGTGGTTGGGTAAAAAGCCTTCAGTTTCACATTTAAGGGTCTTTGGTTGTGAGGCTTTTGTTCATGTGCCTCAAGAGAAGCGGTCTAAATTGGATCCCAAATCTCATAAATGCATCTTTGTAGGTTATGGTGAAAATGTTAAAGGTTATAAACTTTGGAATCCACTAACACGAAAGATGATATTTTCTAGAGATGTTATTTTCAGGAATTTAGAGCTAACTTGAAGATGTGCAACCAAAGGAAAAGTCAAAGAAAATGCATTTTGAAACTAAGCAAGAAGATGCACATGTGGAAGAACAAGAGAGATGGACAAGAAGATGGAGAAGAAGAAGAGAGATTACGGCGAATCCGTTTACAGAAGAATTTAAAAAATAGGATGAACATGAGGAGGAACCTCTTACTCCACCTTTGAGAAGATCCACAAGACAACGAAATCCAGTTGACAGGTATAGCCCACTTGATTTTCGTTGTAAATTTGCTTTGTTATGTACTGATGATGAACCTAGATCTTTTAGGGAGGCTCTCTCTTCAGAAGAATGTGAGTCTTGGATGCAGGCCATGCATGATGAGATGATGTCTTTGAAAAACTGTGACACCTGGGATCTTGTTAGTTTGCCCAAAGGAAGAAAGGCCATTGGTTGTAAGTGGATATATAAAAAGAAGTTTGGTGCAGACGGAAAGTTGGAATGGTACAAGGCCAGATTAGTGGCCAAGGGCTACTCCCAGAGAGAGGGAGTTGATTTTGGTGAAATATTCTCTCCTGTTGCTAAGTTAACCTCTATTAGATTCATTTTATCCATTGTTGCTGCTTATGATTTAGAAATAGAACAAATGGATGTTAAAACTGCTTTCTTGCATGGGGATCTAGAGGAAGAAATTTATATGCAACAGCCTGACGGTTTTGTTGTGAAAGGAAAAGAACACTTGGTTTGAAGGTTAAAAAGGTCTCTATATGGTTTGAAACAGTCACCTAGGATGTGGTACCAGAAGTTTGATGCATTTGCATTAAATATGGGTTTGGTTAGAAGTGATGAGGATCACTGTGTTTACTTTAAAGTTATTGATGATCAGATACTGATTATTGTCTTATATGTGGATGATATGTTGTTCATTAGTAACAATAAGGCAATGATTAGGGAACTTAAAACTCAGCTTTCTAGCACATTTGATATGAAAGATTTAGGGGCTGCTAAATATATTCTTGGGATGGAAATCATTAGGGATTGGATTCACAGAAAGCTTTGGTTAAGTCAGAGCAAGTATGTTAACACTATTTTGCAAAGGTTTAATATGCAGGACTATAAACCAGTAAATATTCCATTTCCTATTAGTACTAAGTTGAGTTTAGACATGTGTCCTAAATTGGATGATGATATTGATGAAATGTCTAAAGTTCCTTATGCTAGTGTTGTTGGTAGTTTTAATGTATACGATATGGTTTGTACTAGACCGAGGTATAGCTGGCGATTGGGAGGAGTTCTAAGCAGGTTTATGTCTAACCCTGGTGAAGAACATTGGACTTTTGTCAAAAGGGTATTCAGATATTTGCAAGGCACTTCTGATTACTATTTGGTTTATCATGGTACTGACAATGTTGATAAGTCATTGGACATACAGGGTTTTTGTTGATGCAGATTAGGCAGGTGACTTGGATAGTCGAAGGTTCACTAGTGGCTATGTGTTTACTTTGTTTGGAGGAGCAGTGAGTTGGATGAGTAAAAGACAACCTACAGTTGCTTTGTCTACCACTGAAGTAGAGTATATGGTTGCTACACATGCCTCTAAGGAGGCAGTTTGGTTACAGAGACTTGGTAATGGTATTGGTTTTGACTGCAGGATAGTGAGGATCGGATGTGATAGTCAGAGTGCCATATGTTTGGCTAAAAATCCTATGTATCATGCTCGTACTAAGCATGTTGATGTTCAGTATCACTTTGTGCGAGAAATGGTTGAGAATGGTCAAGTCTTGATTGAAAAATTTGACACTTTGGATAATGTTGTAGATTCTCTTATGAAGCCAGTCACCACGGAAAAGTTCTCTTGGTGCGTAAAGCCATGGGCCTGATCATCGCATTTCTTAATTCTATGTAATTGTATCTCTATGGGTGTAATTTACAATGGCGATGTCAAGTGGGAGAATGTTAGGATTTAGGTGACATCAACCTTGTAAATCCTTTATTTTATTATCATCCTAAAGTGTTTTGTACATTTACCCATAAGAGGTGAAACTGTTTGACCAATAGTGGTGAAAGAGACTATGTAAATGCAATGTTGTCATTACCGTTTATCCTTATGGAAAAGGAAAAATTAGCTAGGCGTCCCACCTTGGAATCTTCTAAAATAAGGTTGTGGGTCAAAATAGGGTGTTGTAAGAGCATCTATGACATGCATGCAAGTTGTCATAAGATGCTATGATAGTATGACAGATTCCCTATGATAGAATATACTATTTTTAGACCCCAGGCGCCCATGCATAAAAGATGTCTTATGACAGCTGTAAGAGCATCTGTAAGGGTCTATTTTTGGTATTTTTGACCATTTCAAGGAGGGAGGCGTGGGTTTTTCTAGGTGGTATTTCTTCCTATTGTTTGGTGAAACCATGGTGGTTTTCATCCTCACAA
Source organism: Sequoia sempervirens (assembly GCA_007258455.2). Lineage (NCBI taxonomy): Eukaryota > Viridiplantae > Streptophyta > Pinopsida > Cupressales > Cupressaceae > Sequoia > Sequoia sempervirens. Next base: position 310 of record VDFB02142565.1, on the reverse strand, counting down.
ATCTCTATAAATTGGGGCCTTGAGCTAGAGTTATTCAATTCAATTTTGCAGGGTAACAGGGTGTTACTGGATTTATAGGGAATGATAAGAGAAGTCTATCACTGCATGTAATATTGAAGATTATTAGTAATATACTTGCCTCTCTTTCAGTGGTGGAGTTTTTTCCCTTCGAGGTTTCTCCACGTAAATCTGTTGTTGCATGTGTTATATTGTTCTATCTCTCTCTCTCATTCTTTCTTCACACTAAGGCTAAGGTTAATCTACATATTTTAGATTTGCATTCACACATTTAAGTTCATATTGCTTTCTT
>VDFB02142564.1:0-55510 GCA_007258455.2 Sequoia sempervirens | reverse complement strand
TGGAAGTGTACTTACACCCTGAGAGGAACGTTCTTTATCATCATATGCCTTGATAACAATGCTCTTTGTACCATCTACACAAGCATCAAAAAATCCTAGGGCCTTAACCAATTTTAAGGAGCATATGTTCAGTCCTGCTCCACCATCTACTAACACTCATCTGACCTTATGCTTATGGATAAAAACTTCAATGTGAAGGGCATCATTATGATTGGATTTGGACGATGAGTAGTCTTGGTCTGAAAATGTTATATGGTGGGGAGTGGTAAGATATCCCACCATGGCCTCAAATTGATTAACATCAATGTCTTGGGGAATGGAAGACTCTTGTAATGTTTTGTCCAGTATAGCCTTATGCATTGGGGAAATGCGTAGCAACTCAAGTATAGAAATTTGTGCTGGTGTCTTCCCAAGTTGGTCAATGAGGTTAAAATTTCCTTTAGGTTGGGACTGTTTGGTTAATGGACAGGACTGCGATTGTTGGGTAGATGGGCCAACTATTGTTGTCTTTGGTTGTTCGGGAGGAGGGCCGACTATGGTGACTTTACCCCCATGGGTAGTGACATTGCATTCAGGGGCCTTTCTGATAGTAACTGTGTTGACATGTTCAACAGTTTTTCTAATATGATCTATGATATGTCCACTAGAATAGTCATATGCAATACAGGCATGGTTGGCTCGATTATTGTTATTGGCTTTTGACATGGAAGGGTTAGTAGAACCATGGTCTTGCAGTGGGTTCTTGTGTATGTTATGGTCTTAATTAGATGCAAATTGTGGTCCACCTATCTCAATGGTATGATTCTCAATAAGGTCTTGATCAGTGACATATTTAAATAAATAAACATAATTTATTTATTTAAATAATCATGGAGGAATGGACATGATTAGATAATTGAACTATGTGAGGGAGAAGCATGGTTTTCATAGAAAAATATGGTTTAGAAGTTGAGGCCATTTTTATGTTTCTACACTTTGAAGCAAATTAACTAAATAGATGATCAAGTTAACTGTGAATCAAGTTACTTGACTAATCAATGAAACTAGTTCATTGATAGATCAGTTTTCTTGAATAGTTAATTATAGTTAATTATAAATCATCTTTATTCACCAAATCAATTAAACCAATCATGGCCATTCATATGCAAAAAAATAATTTCTTGAAAAGGCTTTATAGACATGGAAGCAAATGCAATTGCTAGGTGCAAACTAAAATTGCAAAACCTTTGCCAACATCTTCCTTTGTGTTTCTTGTGCTACAAATATTCAACAAGCTATAGCTGTCCATATTAATTGTATTCCTTTGTCTATGTTCAAGCCATCTGTTTATTCTATTGCTTTCGCTATTATTTCTTGAAAGCTCAAATGTCACAATATATGTGGCGTATCAGCTAATAAGTCCATCTCACCTTTTGCTTGTGTCAATTTAGTTTGTTTCATCTCTCTTTGATACATTAATCAAATTCAATTAACAAATAAGTCAATGTTACACTTGAATCATGCCAATTAAGTCAATTCTATCTTTTACTCATTAATGCAATTAACTAATCAGCTTAACAAGATAGCTTTGAAACAAGTTACGTCAGTGATCAATCAAGCTGTTTGACTGATGAGCCAATTGAGTTGAATAGTTAATCATAGTAACAGCAAAAAAATCCTTGTTAGATGATGTCATAGTTGAATTTTCTTTTGTGTGCTTGTCTGCACTTTTGTTATAGCTTGAAGCAACGATGCTTTATGGTTCAAGTATTAAGTGTAATTGGAAACCTTTCTTGATTTAAATTGATTGATTTAAATCTATTTGGAAACCATACTTACAGTGGTTCTTTAGGCTCGATGCAAAAGAGCAATATAGTTAAAATGCATAGCAAAAGCCTGTAGAGAACCATGCTCACACTTGTACATTTGGAATTCAAGAACCTATGATAAATAGTCTCCCAGGTTAATCTGTTTTCAATTAATACTATAGACACCTAAAAATGGTCTGGAGAATCTAATTAATTAAATACGACTTATTTGATTAATTAATCTTAAATTATTCATTTAGTAAATAAATAGAAATATTATATTTATATTAAGTTCATTATAAATTCTTCTTATTTTATCATATAATAGGCTTTCTCTCTTAATTAAATAAACAAAATTAAATACTTTGTTTTACTTAATTATTAATAATATAAATTTTCTATTTTATCATATTATTTCTCCTTAATTAAATAAAACAAAATTAAATACTTTGTATTTATTTAATTATTAATACATAATCTTTCTATTTTTACTATATTATTTCTTTAATTAAATAAACAAAATTAAATACTTTATTTATTTAATTATTAACATTATTAATTTTCTATTTTTTATCATATTATTTTCCTTAATTAAATAAACAAAATTAAATACTTTCTTTTATTTAATTATTATCATTAATATTTCTTCTATACTTTTATCTATTAATTTTATCTTAAATTAAATACACAACTTCAATAATTTGTGTTATTTAATTACCTCATCACATTTCTTCTTAATTAAATAAAGATATCCTAGAATCTTTAATTTAATTTTTTTTTTTTTATAAAAAGGGTAAAAACTTTATTGAAACTCAAAGAACAACATTACAAATGAATCAAGAGACCAAAGTCCCCAGGAGAATCCTGACCACCATGCAGGAATAGACAATCAACACCATCAACCATCACCTTCTCCCTCCCTATCCTCAGCAAGAATTCTCTCAAAATCAGGATGAAGCGCCGGAGAGACCATTTCCCACTCCTCAATTCTCCATCCCTCAGCAGAATCTGACGCCCATTTCGCCAAGCAATCAGCAGCCCTATTCCACTCCCTAGGAATATGAACGAAATTCACTAACTCCATTAATGAACTAACCTGCAAAATTTGTTGCACTACCCCAGCCAACTGCCAACTGACATCCTCCACTTTCTGCTTAATAAGTAAATTGATCAAAACCTAGGAATCAGATTCACAAACAACCCTTCTCCATCCCAAATCATAGGCTTTCTCTAGAGCGCAAAGAATTGCCAACCCTTCCATAAGGTTGACAGTATGAACACCCTCATAGACCGAAAAGAGGAAAACTACCGAACCCAAATGGTCTCTACCAATCCCCCCAATACGAGCTGGGCCCGGATTGCCTCTGGAGGAACCGTCGGTATTGATTTTTAGAACCCCAATTGGGGGAGGCTGCCAGAATCCAGACCTTTGAACTCTCTGCTTCAACTGCTTACCACACTTTCCACATGCTGAGGCCAAGGACGGTCCCTGAATCCCCAATCTCTCTGCCACTTCAGCATCCCTTTTCCCCAAGGGGATTTCCATCTCACACTTAGCCACCACCGTCTCCTGAACCATGCCCAAAGTTCGTTGCCAAATTTGTTGGACCAACTTCTTTTCTCCACAAAATATTCATCGGTTCCGCTCCAGCCAAATCTGCCACAATATGAAGATAGGACCCACAGACCACACCACCTATAAAAAGGAAGCCATAGAGGGAGGCCTACCCAACCTTTGCCAAAACTCAATCAAGGAAGAAGCATGAACACAGGGACTATTCCAAACCCCCCACCAGAAATGCCAAATCTGGAGGGAGAAAGGGCAGCGAAAAAACAAATGAGCCGAATCCTCCTCATTAGCTCCACACAAAACACAGACCGAGGGACCCAGGAAGCCACGCTTCTTAATATTATCCCAGGTCAAGCACTTATTCCAAGCCAAAATCCAAACAAAACAATTACATTTTGGCCAAGAAGACTTGTTCCATATCTTCTTCCACCACTGAATTTCATCCCCATCCACCCTATGGGACAATAGCTCCCAATAGCCAGAAGCAACAGTATATTCCCCTTTAGGATTGGGTGACCAGGCAAGCACATCATCATACTGGAGAGGGCTGCAATGTCTACTGGAAAGGATATTATGCAGCTCAACACATTCTTCTGGCATCCCAACCTCAGGCCATTCATCTGGAGACTTCCACCCTGCCACCACCAACTGACCACGAGAGGAAAATGACTTAAAGTCGCTTACCCGAGTCCAGCCAAACTCCTGAAATCTCTGACAAAGATTTAACAAGTGGGGAAACTGAGAAATGATGGGGGGGTATCCATCCCACGAATCAGACCATAATTGAACCTTAGTCCCCTTGTTACAAATCCAAAATAAACCATCCTTAATAAGAGTTGCCCCTTTCTTGAGCATACTCCAGATTACAGAGCCCTTTCCCAGAAGGGGGTAGCGGGGCATTTCCAACTGAGGGATTCCTTGAAAATACTTCTGAGAAAGAATCTTGGCCCAACTCTTATCCTACTCCTTACACCACCTCCAATATAGTTTCACAGCCAAGGCCACACCAGTCAAAGCCATCTGCCGCAGACCCAAGCCACCATATTGCCTTGGGCTACACACCACCTCCCACCTAACCAAACTCCATTTGGAAGATTCCAAGCCACCAGCCCATAAAAATTGATGTGTCACAGAATCCAAATCCTTAACAAAACCCATAGGAGCAACCTGTAGCATGCATCTGTAAATGGGCAAAGCCTGTACCACCGACTTGATAAGCTGAACACGACCAGCAAAGGATAACCACCGGTGAGTCCAATGATTAATCTTCCCCCTAAACTTATCTAAAATGCTCTGCCATGACTCCCGAGGCAATCTGCCCACCGAGATTGGGAAACCAAGATAGGTTAGGGGAAGTGTCCCGATCTGAAACCTCAAAGTTTGAACAATCCTCCTTTGAATGGAGCGCGGAGTGTTGAAGAAGAAAATAGAAGACTTATCCTCATTGATTTGTTGACCTGAGGCAACCAAGTAAACATCCAACACCCTACGTAAATTAGAAGCCTCGCGCATTGTAGCCATACCCATCAGAGCAGTATCATCCACAAATTGCAGATGAGATTGCAGAGGTAAATTACCTCCCCACTGCCAGCCCTGTATGCTACCCATCTCCACATTCCTTCGGAGCAATCTCCCCAAACCTTCAGCAAGGAGTATAAACAAGTACGGAGAGAGAGGGTCCCCTTGACGAAGGCCCCTAGAAATACCGAAAAGCTCAGAATGATTCCCATTAATAAGCACAGAGAAAGAGACTGAGGTGACACAACTCATAACCCATTGAATCCACTCCGCCGCAAACCCAAAAGCAGCAAGAACCTTCCACAAGAAGGACCATCGAACTCTATCATAAGCCTTCGCCATATCCAATTTAATAAACATTGCCTTTTCCTTGGAACTGGCCATAGAATGGATGACTTCAGTTGCAATAACAATCCCATCCAGGATTTGTCTGCCAACAACAAAACCACTCTACTCTTCGGAAATCAACTCCTCAAGACCCTTTTTCAGCCTGTCAGCAATAATCTTAGAGATGATTTTATAGATGACGTTGCAAAGAGAAATGGGTCGAAATTGGCTTAACCTATCCGCCCCCTCACACTTGGGAATAAAAGAAAGGAAAGTAGAATTTAAGGCCCTTAGCATCTGTTTGTTCCTTTGAGATTCTTTCACCACCTCCAGAAGATCCAAATTGAAAATATCCCAAAACTCTTGGAAAAACTCGATCGGGAAGCCATCAGGACTGGTGCCTTACCCTTCTGCATCTGGAACACAGTTCCTTCAAGTTCTTCTAGTGAGATATCATTCATAAGATGTTGGTTCAGCTCCCTAGACACAAGATGAGGAATACAAGAAAGAACTTGAGCCTCCTCAGGAGACCCCCCTTGCAAGTCCTCCCTAAAGAGAGAAGCAAAGTATTGTCTTACCTCATTAGAAATTTCAGGGAAGGAAGACAGATGTTCTCCCCCATCGTTCACAAGACCAGAGATGGAATTCCCATGCCTCTGTGCTTTCACCGAATTGAAGAAAAATGACATATTTTTATCCCCTTCCTGCAGCCAAACTATACGAGCCTTCTGTTTCCAAAATATCTCTTCCCTCAGCTCCCATTCTTCCAAGTTCTCACAGCTTGTGCTTCCACCTGAAGAAGCTCAGGCATCACTCCAACCTCCCTTAACCTCCTTGTGATACTATCCAATTCTTCCTATGCCACTGCCTTTTCCTGGAAGACATTCCCAAACACTGAGAGTTCTAGCGCTTAAGCTGATATTTAACATGTTGAAGACGCTTGGAAAAAATATGCATTGCCGTCCCATAAGCAGGTCTTCCACTCCTCCACCATTCTGCCACATAATCCTTCAGAGAAGGGTCACGCAACCACATGAGCTGGAACCTAAAAGAAGGCGTACGCGGAGCACACGTCGAATCAATGATAAGCTTGATAGGCCAGTGATCGGAACCTTTCCAATCCAAGATCTTAGATTGGGAAGACCACATCCCCCCAACCCAGTAGCAGGACACCAGAAAGCGATCCAGCCTTTCTGTAATGCAATATTCCCCAACAAGACGGTTGTTCCAAGTAAACTGTCCATTGCTAGGCTTGATATCAACAAGATTTAAAGAGTTGATGCTATCCCGAAGCAACAAAGCAGAGGGCTCCAGCCTCCCACAACCACCTCGCTTCTCAGCCAACTCGCAAATAGCATTGAAGTCTCCAGCCATAATCCATGGATGGAAAGGTGCCAAAGATCGGACAAACCTGATATGAGACCACAGAGCTTGCTTACCCCGGATATCAGTAGGAGCATAGATATTAGAATAGAGAATAACCTCCCCTGTCCCAAAGCTAGAAGCAATCATAGACATAGTGGATTTAGAAGACACCCACCAAAGAGGTCAAATTTTGTGAGGATTCCAAAAATAGGCCACCCCTCCAGAAGATCCATGAGCACCGATACATTGACACTCACCACACCTCCATAGCCTAGGTGCCAAGTCAAGCATACTCTCAACAGATAACTTAGTCTCTTGAAGAAAAAACACATCAGGACCATGCTTTCGAACTAAATCATGAACCACTTTTTGTCGAGGGCCGCTGTTCAAGCCCCTTACATTCCATGAGAGAACAATCATTTCAAAGGGCTCGAAAAAAGAGAATCTAGAGTCTTTACTGACCCTGACTCCACCAAGTTCTCCCCTGTCACTTTTATCTTTTCCATGTCCTTCTTCCTACCAGGTTTAGCAAATTTCTCTGCCCCCCCTTTCTTTATGTCCTTTTGCAAGATGCCCAATTTTGGAGGCTTGGGCCTCTTAGCCGAATCTGGACCCACATTCTGCCCCGGAAGATGAGACTCCTGGCCCACTGAAGGAACAATTTCCAGAGAAACCGGAGCCTCTGAAACCTCTGATGGTTGAGCAGTGTCCGTGTGTAAACCATAATCACCATGTGGTTCCTTATGTGATTCCATAACGAGGTCTCCTTGAGCAATCCTTTCAGTCCCCTGCCCCAGATTTAATAGACCAGGGTTCACTTCCTGTTAACTAAGATTGTCCAAAATCTCAAATTTGTTAAAAATACCCTCATCTTGTCTTTCCTTAAAAGGTCTCTTTTGCCCCCTATTCCTATTCCGAGCCTTGACCAGAACAAAACCATCAGACCCAGCCTCCACATTAGAATCAATACCCTTCCCCTTATCATCCCCCGGAATGTTGTGAGAAGGCACTGAAGGCTGGGACTCCATAGGGTTGTATCTTGGACATTTCCTCAGCAGATGGCCATATTCACGACATAGCCGACAGCGAAAAGGAAGGGTCTCATAATCCAATTGCTGTACCCAAGAATAAGAACCCGCACACATATCTATTGCATCGGGCAAAGGCCTACTTAGGTCAATTTCAACACAAATGCATGCAAAAGTCAGTACCTTTTTACCCAAGGTTTGTGATGAAGTTCCAACCGGTTTTCCAAGCAGCGAGGCTAGCAGGTGTAGCATATCCTCCCGACAGCATTCCACTGGGAGACGAGGTAAATGAACCCACACTGGTACACGATTCGGAAGCTCCTCAGCAGGGTTAAATCCTGCATGACATGGGTTAATAAACAACCCCACCTTATTATGAAAGTAAGGTCCTCCCTCAAAAACCTTGTTGCGGTCATTAATGCAGTTAAAAGTAATCATGAAATAATTGTTAGCCAACAACATTATCTCCATTTCTCCCTCTAGCTCCCAAGTTCTCTGGGCCCAATGCTCCAAAAACTGTAGCAAAACCCTCATCCCCAAAAACTTGCAATATAATGAATGGTTTGAATAATATTCAATATCCTCAGCGATCATCTCAGATGGAACTACAAATTTTGGTCGTTCCTTACAGCGCTCTAGACAGCCATTGATCTTTGTGATTCATGAACCAGAGGATTACCCTGTACCATCAACCCTAGAATCCATTGCAAATAGATTGTTATTATATGTCGACATCCCTTGCGTTGGAGACTTTGAACCAACAGCTGCATAGAAATTTAAATCAGGAGAGGCCCCAGACATCTCCCCCTTAGATAAGGCCATCAAGCCCTAAGCAAATGAGCCAACCCCAAAGGAAAAGAGGGTACGAGTCCCACTCCACTTGCACCACCCGATCTTCACCCAGACCAATCAAACCACCCCTCCCACACCCTCACCAGCCGGGGGAAAGAAAATAGCACCAACAGGAAACAGCGACGGGCTCCTTACCACCTCCACACAAGGTGAAAGGCGTCCCACCTCCCCACAGCAAGAAATTTCTTCACCAGACCCAGATCCTAGCCCCGAGCGCTGACCAAAATGTGCTGAAACGCGTCCCTGAGCGCACCAAAACCATCAACAAAATGGGACACAAGCCAGCTGCCCACACCACACAGTGAAATGTGCCACTAGAAAAAGACAAACACCCCCGGAAACCCCTAAATCACCCTACCCAGACTGCGCAGGAGCAAAGAAAAATGATCACGGGCTAGGGCGCGGGTGCCCTAGCTCGGCCTTCGCAGAACCAGACACCATCCCTCATTTTGTAATTAGACACATCAGAATCTTTAATTTAATTATCATATTCCTTTTATTTTAATTTAATAAACAACTTCTATAGTTTGTTTTATTAAATTATTTATTCCTCTTTTGCTGAGTTTAAATAAACCAGAATATTTAAATAAATGCATAAATCATATACCTCTATTCACTCACCAATAAAATTAGATTTTTTTAAATCTAATTAATTCAACTGTCATTCACGGGAAGAGCCTCAGGGACAAACCTGCAGGAAATCCTCTCAATCTTCTACCTCAAATCTTTCCTCTCATCTTGCCTGGTGTTTTCATGGGGAGGAACAATCCTCCATGATCAGCTCCACCTTCTCATCTCATACCATTCAATTCTCCAAATTGAATCTCAACCTCTGTTGTGTTTCCCCTTCACAAATGAGTGCCATGAAATCTATAAATACAGGTTTCTGGCTACAGGAAAAGGATCTTAATTTGTGCAATCTTACTCTGCAGGTATTCCAAGCGAACAAGCATTCAAGCAATCTACTTTTAGGATCAATCCATCAAGCATTCATCCAACATTCATCAAGCATTTTAGTTCATCAATCATGGCTATTTACAGTAGTTTCTTTCTCATAAGTTTTATTGTAGAATCATCTTAGTTGCATTTAGGAATCATAATAGCTTAATTCTCATTCTTTAAGTGTCATTTCAACAATCTATTAGCTTACTTAAATCTGAGAGAAAAGTAGATTAGAGAAATCTTTAAAGTTAGAGAGCAATAGGACAGATTTCTGAAGATTCTTAGTTTAAATTAGCTTAAATTTCTTGAATCTTGGATATAATGTCTTATTTAGAAGTGTAGATGTATACTTAATTTGTTTATCTCATTCTTACACTTCCATTTTGGCACCCACGGTGGGGCCTAACCCCATATTCTGCAAAAATTTTGTGAAGTGTCTTACAGGTATCGGTGTGTTTGTTTTAGCGGAATCGTGGTTTTTTATAGCGCACCGGCTGGATTTTGTAGTGCATCGGAGGAAAACTATAGCACTCTGTACAACTGTTTTAATGCATCGCACGACTATTTTAGCGCCTCGGAGCTCTGTTGTAGCGCCTCAGATTTAGTGTTTTGATAGTCAATCTTAAAATGGCCATATCTTGGTCATACGGCTATCTTTTTTGATGTTTTTTTTTTGAAATGGGGTATAATTTCATAAGCTATGCAATGGTGTAGGTATTTATCACTTTTTCTAGAGTTAAAATTTTCAATTTTACATTTAAAGTCAAATCACATTGTAACTTGGTCTAAGGTTTAGGGTTTTCTTGCTTAATCATTCATCTAACCCTTATATCTTCTTATTTTTTGATCTCATCTAACATTTGGAGCATTTACACAAGTTTTAAGAAGAAAATGGAGCATTGAAGTGAAAGAAAGAACATTTGATATTCATTGTAATAGTGTTTTCGAACACTCATGGGAAAATAACCCATCATATATTTTGTTTCATTCCTACTTTAGGACCAAATAGCATCGATAAAAATGTATCTTTTTATCTGGATCTGACGCATCCACGGCCAGATTTTGTTCTTTAATCTCTTTTTGGTTAAAATTTATCAATCCTAGGACAGAAAACGGGTTAAAATTTATCAATCCTAGGATAGCAAACGGATAAAAATTGATCAATCCTAGGATAGAAAATTCATTATTACTTGTGGGATTAAAATTGAACATCATGCTTTTTATGGAGAAATATCTCCATATAGATTAGATAATTTGTCTTTTAGGTTTTAAAAAGTGAACTTCTTTGCTATGATTGGGTGATAGGTTTATGCTCTCCCCTTGACTGGGTGCATCAGAATACCAAACTCACTTTTACTTTGCGCATTTTCAAGCTTTCATTAAAACCTTTAGACAAGCCTGCTCTAGTGGGAAAAAGTACTCACCCTATGGGAACGACCTAAGTGGGGATAGCCAAATGCCATGGCATTCCAACCCATTTTAAAATTTATGTGAATTTGGGGAAACCCTCTTTCAATGGAAGTGTGCAGGATAACCATCCCCAAAATCTTTGTTCTAAAGATTGGGAGGTCTCTCGAGGGAGTTTATCCATTTTTCGCTCTGAACGGAAACCCTATCTAAGAACCTAGAAATAGAAGCATGCTTGTCAGTTCCCGAACATTGTAATACTCGGCGGTGCAGGGGCGGGGAAGAATCTACCCTCAAGCACTCACCATATAATTGCCAAGGACTATTTGCTTAGGGGATCTGGTATCCACTTCTGTCACTCTGAGTACGCACTTGCAAAAGACAAAAACACGGGCGCCCTCTAGGGGGTGACATGGCTGTGTGAGTCGACACAATTCCAAGCTGTGGGTCATTCAAGTATATAATGATGACCTTTTATCTCTAGGAGTGAGTCTATTTGAATTGTCTTATCTTGTTATCAAACCAGTGAAAATCAAGAAGAATCATGTTTGGTTCTTAAAACATACACTATCTATTTAGATTCTAGGATTTTGAATCAACTATTCTATTCTTGCTTGCTGTGTTTTTCTTCATTAAATTCAGATAAGATCATCACAAAAATCTTCAAATCAAACACTTGTGAAATTCTCATGATTCGAGATTGGGTATCCACCAAATTTGTCAAGAAGTCTCTTATCAAATGAATCAAAAAGCCAAAGAAAACACTTACATACAAACAACTCTTGAGAAAGCAACAATTTTTATATCAAACAATGCAAAAAATTTCTACTCCAACATAGGACCTTTATTCATAGATATCACGATTTCTCTAGAGGTTATACGGATGACTATGTTGTAGCTCCCTTAGATTCACAAGCATTTTATCAAAGAAGGGCTCTTAGACAACACCACAATCACAGTCAACAAATTCTTCTAGAATACATCCCACAACCTGCCATACAATACGATACAAGACCAAGTGAATTTCATAGAGTAAGATAGTTTCCTGTGGCACCCCAAAAAACATTTTGTAGCGTGTCAAAACTTTGTTTTAGCGCGTAGCGGATCTGTTTTAGCGCGTAGTGGATCTATTTTAGCACGTCGTGGCTCTGTTTTAGCATGTCGCATCTCTATTTTAGCGCGTCGTGGCTCTGTTTTAGTGCGTCGTGGATCTATTTTAGCGCGTCGTGGCTCTATTTTAGCATGTCATGGCTCTGTTTTAGCGCTCCCGAAGGTCAGAAAAATAGAGAGTTAGTAAGACAGTTTGTTAGTTTTTCCACATCAAAAATAAGGTTTTATCGGTCCAAAACATTTTTTTCCATAGTCCAAAACACTTGAATCATACAAAAAAGAGAAAACTTTACTATTACGCCTAGGTCTTGAAACATCTTGCAAAGTGTCCTTATCAATCATCACTAAATTTGAGATTTTTTGTGTCAAAATTTCCCTATCAAGGATTTTATCATCCTTCCATCACGAAACTAGACACAACTAAATCAGATTTTAAATCAAAAACTTTGACACTTATCAAATCAAAAATCCAAGATCAAAGTCTAGAGTAAAACTTTAATGTTTGTATGCCTATTTTCACATGATCAGCATATCAAACACAACAACAAGAAGAAAATGAAAGAATAGTAGCCATGGCTGAAGAAAACCCTTGGGGATGATACAACAACACTAATCCTCTCACTAATTAACAACAGAAAGAAATAACTGCAGAAGAAATCGAGAAAGTTCAACAAGACCCTCATTTCCATAAATTTATGGAAAAGATGTTAGAGCAAGATATGGAAAAGTATCTTTTATTATTAGCTGGCAAAGGTGCTAAGCTTCCTAAAGACTTTGATGTCAACCAACTCAAGGAAACAACCACACCTCAGACAACTAGTATGGAAAATCCAAATCAAATAGATGCTTTGACAAGACAAATCCAACAATTACAATTGCAGTTCCAAAATATCCAACAAGGGCCAATAAAAAGATATTCCTTACAAGACATTTTCCCTTATCCATTTGACCAAAGCATTAACATGATACCATTTCCACGGTATTTTGAATACCCGACGTACAATAAATACAATGGAAGAACCGATCCATTTGATCACGTACAGGAATTTAGAGCCATGAGCATAGAGTTCGCACATGAGGACTCTTACCTACTACGATTATCTCCAAGAAGCTTAGGAAACACTTGCATGGAGTGGTTCTCTAAAATGGAACCCGGGATCCAATCTTTTGAAGAACTGATCAATAGGTTCATAACGCACTTCTCATTTAACATCCAACATGGGGTGACCTTAAAAGAACTCCACAACACCAAACAAGCAAAGGGTGAAAAGTTTCTTTCCTTTCTCCAACAATGGAGAAGGCTATTTGCTAAATACCCTAGATCTATTCCTGAAGAGGAGAAGATAGAGATGTTCATTGATAACCTAGCGGATGAAATGAATTATAGATTGGACTTGCAATGTCCATCTACATTTGAGCAAGTTATCGAAAAGGGACTCAAAATCAAAGAGGCTCTAATCAAAAGAGGAACAATCAAACACCTCATTGAAGGTTCAAACAATAACAATTCCTCTAACAACAACAGTGAAAAGCCAAGATTTTGGCAAAAGAATAAAAATACCGATACCATAATCAATACACACATATCCAAACCAGTATTCACCTTGACGCCAACCACTACAAACAAACAAAACAATGTTCTTAATGTCAAACAAAGTAGTGATCAAGGAAATAATCAAAACAATGGAGAAACAAAAACCCAATCATTCCAACGACCATCCAATAAACAAAAATTCACGCCATTAGGGCAATCATTGGAATAAGTCCTCAAAGAAATTTTAGATGAAAAACTTATTCAAGTACAAGAGGCTAGGAATTGGGAACCTCAAGTCAAACCATCATGGTGGAATGACTCACATTACTGTCACTACCATCAAAATAAAGGCCACATGACTAAAAATTGTTGGCAGTTAAAACATGCGGTACAAGACCCTATAGATCAAAAGAAAGTATTTGTAGAGGGGCGCCAAACAAACAAAGATCATACAACATTCAAAAATCCTCTACCCAATTATCAGAAGGGAGAATCCTCTTTCGCAAACAGCAAAGGTAAGAATGTTTGTTATGTTTATGACACAACGATCCTTGTCTTTCCGCTGCCAAGGAGGATGAGGAGTTATGCAATCAAATCGATCGAAACAATGACATTACATATACTAATTTGGTACAACATATGGACAAATCTAAAAACCAAATTAATGTAATCACACTCAAAGGGAAACAAGAGCATCAACCGGCTAATGCCACAACAAGGGCACAATCCAAAGTCATATTGAAAGGAGCATCATTATCATCCCAATCTATGGATCCTCCCTCCAATTAATATAATCTCATCGATCAATTACAGAAAATACCAGCGCAAATATCTATCCTAGAACTTCTAAAGATCTCCCCATCACACAAAGAGGTTCTTGAGCAAGCTCTTGTATCAACCACGGTACCTAACAATTTGGATGTATGTCAATTTCAAGCTATGGTGGGACATCTATCTACACCTCATTGCTTTTCATTTTCTGAACATGATGATGTATCACTCACCCATCCACATAATTTTGCCCTTCACATTGAAGTCCTCATCCATAAACACCATGTAAAGTGTGTCCTGATAGATGGAGGGGCTGGTTTAAATATTTGTACCTTAAAGCTAATTCATGCACTAGGATACTCAGATGAAGCCATTGATACAAGAAGAAAAATCACAATCAAAGCATATGATGAGGAAGAAAGATCCTCTAAAGGATTGATCATATTACCCATTCATGTGGGACCTATTGTCCAAAATGTGGTTTGTCAAGTCTTAGATAGAGAACTAACATACAACATACTGTTGGGACATCCTTGGATTCATGATATGCAAGCAGTACCTTCCACCTATCATCAATGCCTGAAATTTCCTGTCAATGGACAGGAGGTAACAATCACAGTAGACTATAATGACACCCAAGCTTGTCATACATTGAAAACATCTCAGGATACTTTAATACCTCACAATAGAGAAGTTAGCACATCAGATTCATCTAATAGTGAGAAACAACAAAGCTTCATATCAAAGTGGCTCCCAAAACAACAAAAATCACAAGAGATCAAGGTGGCACAATCTAACCCTTCAAATGTTGAAGAACAATTGGCTTCACTCTCACACGAATTCACCAACAAAGTACAAATAAGTGACAAAGGAATAAGTGAATATGGTGTCGGACACTCTTTCCATCTATCACAAATGTTACCCTCCTTACAAATGTATGGACAGCCATCTACAACCACACAAAAAACAGCACAATCTACAACCGCATTAGATGGCAGATTTGTAAAAGCTAGAAACTTAGATGAAGAATCAAAAGATAAGGCTATACTAAATTGGCTTTATAGGGATGAGGAAGCTTCCACTTCCACGAGTAATATCATAGAGACAAATCAATATGGAAAGGGAAAAACTATTCTGGAGAAGATGGGATATTCAGGATAGGGACCTCTTGGGTTAAGGAAACAAGGCATAACCGAACCAATCTAGCCACTCATGCTCCAACATAAGGATAAAACTGGACTAGGATATACAACAGAACAAGGACCTCTTGAACGAGGGGAACAAAGTGTAACAGAACCAATCCAAGTTATCACGATTCAGCATAATAACACAAATGGGCTAGGATATACAAAAGGACAGGGCTCTCTTGAATCAAGGGAACAAGGCACAACAACACCAACCCAATCTTTAGCACTTCAGAAAAATGGCAGAACTGGACTAGGATACACAAAAGAAGCAAGAGCAAAACTCACCAATAGAACTATGGAGCATATTCTTCAAATGAGAGATAACTCTGAAACAGATTCAAATGAATATGAGTGGGACAACTTATCAGATGTTTCCTATGAAGATATTTAGATTGATGTTATCAAAAAGTATACCCCCAAACTTGAGGAGGGTCAAAGCTCGAGTTTTAATCCTATTGTCTTTGAAACACAAAATTTTGATGACTCAAGTGAAGATGAACGAACATTGAATGAGATAAATAATGTAGAGGAAAATACCTTCGTAGGCCTCGACATAACAACTAACAACTTTGATGACATTTCCATTTGAGCTTTCACAATCGCTGACCTCAACCCATCTAATGATTCATTGCCTTTACTGCATCCCGAGCTTATCAAATGGGAACCCCAACACCCCATCAATCTCCCTATTTTTGACAATGACTCTGCTATTATTAACTACCTTTGCTGTGAAGAATCCGATACTTGTTCTACCAATGCTTCTTTTAATGATGCTTTTAGGCAAGAGGGTGCCAAGCCTTTCAGTTGCAAAAGTATGGAAATAAATAATGGATCTAATGGTGAAAACCATTCTATGGCAGTATTTGATCCTAAAATAGTAAAAACAAAGAACGCATCCAATGGTGAAAACCTCATTGAGGCACCAAAGGATGGAAGGCTTGACATTCTCCCACAACATTACCATGAAAGATTATCAGTGTTGGTAGAACCCACACAGTCCATTGATATTGGCACAGTAGAGAAAGTAAGAATACTACACCTAGCAACATCCATGATAGATACAGAAAAGCCAGATTTTATCAAATTCTTTGAAGAACGATGCATAAATTTTGCTTGGTCATACTCTGACATGCCAGGCTTAGACATAGATCTTATTATGCATCACTTATCTTTACCAGTTAGCACTAAACTAGTAAAACAGAAACTAAGAAAGATGCATCCACATGTTGCATTATTGGTAAAAAATGATTTGAAGAAACTACTAGATGCTGGATTTATCAGATCTATCGATTATGCTGAATGGATATCCAACATTGTACCTATTTCAAAAATAGATCACACCATCAGAATATGTACGAATTTCTGGGATTTAAATAGAGCATGTCCAAAGGATGATTTTCCTTTTCCAAACATAGACATGATTGTAGATTTAACAGCTAGCCATCAAATGCTATCACTCATGGATGGATTTTCAGGATATAATCAAATCAAAATAGCTCCTGAAGACCAAGAAAAGATAGCATTTACATGTCCATGGGGCGCCTTTTGCTGGAACATCATGCCTTTTGGGTTAAAGAATGCAGGAGCTACATACCAGCGAGCTATGACAACAATCTTCCATGACATGATGCACACCTTCATGGAGGACTATGTGGATGACATCTTAGCCAAATCTCACACCAAAGAAGGACATTTAGAGATACTTGCCAAAATATTTGACAGGTTGGAGAAATTTAAAGTTAGATTAAATCCCAAGAAATGTGCCTTTGGAGTAACATCAGCAAAACTCCTTGGATACATAGTTTCTACAAAAGGAATTGAAGTAGATCTAGCAAAAGTTAAAGCCATTGTGGAAATGCCACCTCCTAAGAATATCAGCACATTAAGATCTCTACAAGGCCGAATATAGTCCATTAGAAGATTCATCTCTCAACTAGTAGATCGGTGTCATCCATTCAACCATCTTTTGCATAAAAATGTGTCTTTTAAGTGGGATGAACAGTGTGAGAATACTTTCAATCAAATCAAGCATTATTTAAAGACACCACCAATCTTGGTGCCACCCAGTAAAGACAAGCCATTGTTGCTATATATCGCAACAACAGATATCTCTTTAGGAGCCTTGCTGGCACAAGAGGATAGAGAAGTAAAGGAACAAGCAATATACTATATCAGCAGGACACTAAATGGACATGAAGTAAACTACACCTTCATTGAAAAATCATGCTTAGCAGTAGTATTTGCAACACAAAAATTTGCGACACTATATGCTCACTCACACTATCAAGCTCGTTGCAAAAATCGATCCCCTCAAGTATTTACTGAGCAAAGTAGCTTTAACAGGAAGGTTGGCAAAGTGGGTCATGCTCCTCAATGAGTTTGACATTCAGTATGTTGAAAGGTGGGCTATCAAAGGACAAGTCATTGCCGACCAATTAGCAGAAGCTCCATTGTCAGACAGTCATCCTATGACCATGGAATTTCCTGATGTGGATATTCTCAATGTTACAACACAACCATGGCAACTCTACTTCGATGGATCCTACACACAACATGGATCAGGGGCAGGAATTTTATTTGTCACACCTCTTAGGCACACAATTCCATGATCTTATAGGCTTACCTTATGTTGAACTAACAATGTGGTAGAATATGAAGCTTTAATCCTTGGAATTAAAGTGGCTATTGACTGGAGAATCACAGAACTACAGGTGTATGGAGACTCTCAGTTAATCATCTATTAAGTCAACAATGATTACCAAACTAAGGATGACACACTAATTTTATACAAGAGACTGGTAGATGATCTAAGGAAATACTTCATAGATATCAAATTTGAGCAGATACCAAGATCAAAGAATAAAGCAGCAGATGCCATGGCCACAATAGCATCTCTTTTACAAATGCCTAAAACGCAAGATCGTTATCAATTTATTGTGGAACAAGTATCAAATCCTGCATACGCACACCCCAAATCCCAAACCATAAGTCTTTTGGATAACGCCCAATCTTCCATTTACGGAGACATTTATACTTACCTAAGAGATAATATCTTACCACTAGATCTTTCTCGCAACCAAAAGCGCAACTTCATATGCCAAACTACCAAACACACCATTATTGCTAACACCCTTTACCGTTGGGGCCTAGATGGTACACTTTTGCGTTGTTTAGAACATAACGAATCTACTTCTGCTTTACATGAGGTCCATGAAGGAATTTGTGGCACACATTCAAGCGGATTATCTTTAGCCAAGAAACTCCTTCATTTGGGATATTACTGGCTGCACATGGAGCAAGAATCTTACCAGTTTGTTAAGAGATGTCAAAAATGTCAGATTCATGGCAATCTTATACATGCACCAGCACAGGAGCTCCATCCATTTGCATCTACCTGGCTGTTTTGTCAGTGAGGATTAGACTTGGTAGGGAAAATTAACCCATCTTCATCTAATGGACATAAGTTTATTATCACAGCAACAGAATATTTTACAAAATGGGTGGAGGCATTTCCCTTAACCACAATCACTGGGAAGCAGATATCATCCTTCATACTTAATTATCTCATTTGTAGATATGGGATACCCCAGTCGATCATCACAGATAATGGTAGGCCTTTGAAGAACCAAGACATCCAAGAGTTGTGTGAAAAGTTCCACATCCAACATCACTTTCAACCCCTTATTACCCTCAAGGTAATGGACAAGCAAAAGCTTCAAACAAAACAATCCTAAAGATTCTCAAGAAGACTATAAATGAGGTAGGGCGTGATTGGAACGTTCAGCTTAACCCTGCTCTTTGGGCTTATAGGACTAGTATCAGAACACCAATAGGAGATACACCATATGCTCTTGTCTATGGATCAGAGGCAATATTACCTATTGAGGTAGAAATTCCATCCCTTCGAGTTTCACTAAAGGGACTCATTTCAGATGAGGATTACAGGATCTCTAGACTTCAAGAATTAGAGCTACTTGATGAACATCGACAACAAGTTGTCAATCATTTGACAACCTATCAACAAAGAATGTCTAGGAACTATAATCATAGGGTTAAGCCTAGAGTCTTCCAGATCAGAGACTTGGTCCTACGAGAAAACCCTAGAAATCAAGCAGATAGAGAAAAGAAGGGAAAGTTTGAACCTAACTGGATAGGGCCTTATGTCATTATATTAGTCTATGGATCAGGAGCATACCAGCTGTCTACACCAGAAGGAGATATGTTGGAGGAGCCCATGAATAGCATCCATCTCAGGCGATTCTATACTTGAGGATACCTAGTGCACGGTTGGTAAGGTTGTCTTGATGAAAACCTGGCAAATAGGCATCATGATGACAGAAAAAAAAATAAATAAAAAAATAAAAATATACAAAAAGGAGGACATAATAAAAACAAGTGATGAAAACCTGGCAAACAGGCGCTACTTGTGATTTTCACCAGCTCTTCTATCTATTGGGTACAGTTTTGTTACGATTGTTTCCATTCATATCATTTCCATCTATCATTTGAGATAATTATTATCACTATCCATATCAGAGCAAGGATATCATGTCTTACCCTAGCTTGGGGGCAACGTCCTAGAGTTACTTGGTACAATGGAATTTCAGTTTAAATGGGGAGACAATCAAACATGACAACATCGAGTGGTGATACTTGAAAAGCAACCAAAAACATCAGAAAATTTGTCAAAATCCAAAAACATTAGAAAATTTGTCAAAATCCAAAAACATCAGACAATCCATGAAAATCAAAACAAAAACATTCAAAAATCGCAAAACACAAAAATAGAGTCTATGTCAGTCGAACTACGTGGTCTCGGCGTATATAACGTAGGCAAGACTAATCTTTGATCAGTCCCCGAGGCCCCTAAGATAGGTCTTTAGGTTAGTTCTTTGGTCAAACGTCTGAGAATATCATGCAAACATCAGCACACACATTTTAACATCGATGATCTAATCTGAATAATGATTTGAAAATACATTAAGTAGAATTTGAATTGTTGTACTTTTCATTTTATCATTTGCTTATCATTTCTTTGGAGCTACTTGATGATGTATTAAACTAGAGAAACAAGGAAGGAGAATGATACTTTTTCTTTGTTTGTTGTTTGTGAGTTAGTCATTATTATTCTGTGAATTGTCACGGGAAGTGCTCTACCAAGTATCATGGATGACATTCCGATTCACTTAAGAAAATGATTAATTCTTGTCTGTTTACGCAAGAAATGCTCAGGTCATATCGGTTTAATTGTACCTTGATGCTTGTGTTCACTTGCAATATCAAAAATCATGAAAGAAATACTCAGGTCATCATTGGTCTATCTCATATCATTGATGCTTGTATTCTCTTTCAACATTTTAAAAGCTCAGTGATGACACAAAGCAAAATAAAATTGTTGAAATGACACTTAGGTTTGCATTGATAAAATAGGTTTGCATGGTAAAAATAGATTGCATTCATAATAATACATCTGCAGAGTATTGGTTACACAAGTTACAAAGATTCATTTGCAAATAATGTTATCTTTTCTTATTAAAGATTGAGTATACTTGACACATACAATTTTCATAATGGCATGCATATAAAATCAATTCTTCATCTCATCATATATTTCACAATAAACATCTCATTTTGTGATATCATATACACGTTATATTTCATCATTCATATATTTATCATATTTACATCTCATCACATTGTTATTATCATATAGTTGCAAAATCATCACTCATTGCATACATATAGAAGGCATTTTATAATCTCATCATATATTGCACATATACATTACATTTCATTACTACATCTCATCATAGATTATAATATTCTTATCATGTTTCACATTCACATACATTGCATACATCCATTAAAGTTTCATAAACATTATATATTAAACTTCATTCACTAGATTGTATATTTTTCATCCCAAATAAAACAAACATACATCTCATTTCATATTAAATTATTTTATTTTATCATATGCATCCACATTGCATTTCATTAGATCATACATACATCATTCATTTACATCTCATTTTACATATCATACATTGCATTTCATTAGATCATACATACATCATTCATTTACATCTCATTTTACATATCATACATTTCATTTCATTAGATCATACATACATCATTCATTTACATCTCATTTTACATATCATACATTGCATTTCATTAGATCATACATACATCATTCATTTACATCTCATTTTACATATCATACATTGCGTTTCATTGGAAAATACATACATCATCAATATCATATCACATCATCATCAATGCATCTATCCCATCTAGTATAATAAATCATCATAAAACATAAAAATTAAAAAGCATCCATCACATAAATCATGTAGAACACATCATAGATCAATCAAACCGCTGCACATCATATATATCTCATCAAGTGTCAAGTATACAATGAAGTCTAAAAAGGATGAAGATGACATCATATCAAAAAATGGCTGTATATATCTCTCGAAGGGTGCACACATGATCTCAAGTAGTACTCATACCAGAAGGAGCAGGTCTCACACTAGTATCACCACCACCACCAGCTGTCCCAGGATCTCTCAGATCTCTCGAGAGAGGCTGTGTCACGCCTCTGCTCACTGTCCTCGAACGAGTCCTCTCTGAGTGGGACTGGGCATAACTGACTCTCTGCTCTGGGGGGCAAATCTCATGGTATCAGCTCCTGTAGAACTCAATCTCTACACCTGCCCGCATAGCCTCTCGCATATAATCTGCCACAGAAGTCCCATCGGCCACTCTCTGCAATATCTCTGTAGTCGCCTGTGCTATCTCTACTATCTGTCTAGCAGTATCTCGCTCTGTAGTCAGGGCAGTAATTTGTTCTACGTAGTGGTCAACTGTGCTCGTATACCTGCTAGCTGAGCCTGTGCTCGCTCTGCTGACTATTTGGCCTCATCTCTCTCACCAATCAGAGAGGTAATCTGTGTCTGTGCAGTAGCTAGATGTGCTTGCATCTAGGCCTGAGTTTGTGCTACTAATCCCTGTGTCTGTGCTAGCTGTCCCTATAATGTCAAAATCTCAACACGCAAACCAGCAACCTCTGATCACTTTGCTAGAGAGGGAGCAATTGCCTGCCTCTTACGAGGCACACTAGTCCATGGCTTTGAAGTACCTGCTATGCTCGGTCTCCCTCCATCTCCACTGTCATCATCACTATCATCATCACTGTCATCATCACTATCATCACTATCATCAATGTCACTCTCATCACTACCCTCCACATCCACATCAGTATCTACATCCTCCTCTCTCCTTCGTCTGCGACCACCGTGACCACCCCCTGTGGCTGCTGGTGCTGGCTCATCTGGAATAGTAATACAGGGAGGTGGGTGAAGAGCTAGATACTATCCATAGTCGGGAGTAATGGGTGCCTCTACAATATCTCACTGTATATCCCATGCCGATGGCTGAAGAGCACGATAACCCTCAATAAGTGCCTCATAAGGTAGGCATGGACCCCAATCACTGGCATCTATCCGGCGTCGTCCATAATAAGCTACTCCTTGTAGCATACATTGTACAATCCCATACTACCTGTAGACGTGGTGAAACAGGAATTGCTCCAAAATCTTGGAGCTCTTCCCGATCAAATACATCGAGTCGGCCAAATATCCTAACTTGACATCATCCTCATCCCAGTCATCACAATCTAAATATGGATGCCAGGTCACTGTCTCCACATCATCAAGAACCCATCTCCAATGATCTAGCTTACCCATCATATGCTTGGTAGGCCTGCCTCTGTAACGGAACAAATAGGGTCTCGTTGCTTGGTAGGCCTGCCTCTGTAACGGAACAAATAGGGTCTCGATAACACCAGCTCAGGACGCATGACAGCGATATGCTCCCATGCCCATACCTGAAGAAGTGTAGCTCCTGCTAATAAACTGTTACCTTCCAGGTACATGATCCAGTGTAAATCATGATATAACTGAGCAAGCATACACATACCCCAAGCATATCTCGTCCTGTATACCATCATACCCTCTAATACCCGACCCCATCCAAGTGATAGACCCTTTGACCTCTTATTAGGACAAAGGAAATCACCAATAAATCCTACCAAAACTGAAGGAAGTGGAGCATATGAATGATACATCTCTACCCAGGGGATCCAAACTCCTGCAATATGAGGATCCTGAAAGACTCTCCGAATAGAATCTATCCTACCCCACTTCTCTGAATCATGCACAACAATCTGACCAACAAAAGGAATCCAAAGGATACCCCATACATCCTCTGGCGTCACAGTCATCTCGCCAGTAGGTAAATGAAAAGTGTTGTGGTCGCTATGCCACTGCTCTACCAATGTTGTGAGTAGACCCCGATTAAGTCTAATCTGGGGCATGTCCAACATCGAAGCTAAACCACAATCAATAATATGCTATCTCTCATCCTATGAAAGAGGTGGAATCATATCTAGCGGCCAGGGGAACTGCTCTGGCACCTGAATAACATCTAAATCCTCTTGATATCAAAAGACACATTTTTACAAATCAATACATTATCATTAGAATATCAAACATCATTTTACTTTATCTAAACTAATGATCAGATCTTACAGGTAAAAATGTTTTAAGACCTCACCTATCATGAGGTCATCAAATTCTAAAAATGTGTTTATCTATCATATGATCAATTTATCAAAAGTGAACCCTCATCTATCAATCAGGTTCATTTCATAAAATTTTCAAATTATTCCTTACCTATCATGAGGATAATTGTTATCAATCAATCAATGGATCTCGCTTATCATGAAATCGTTTACCATTTATTTAGTCGGATCAAACTAAAATGGATGGAGTGAACAACAAATCGACGAAATCAAAAATCAAGATTCATAATTTTTCATCAATCTATTTTTCCACACACTAAAACAGGTGGACGGTGCGCTAATATTTTTTGAGGCACTATAGTTTTTGGCTGTCGTGCTGACAGATTTGGTCCACACGCTAAAACTACTAGGGCACTATGCTATCTTGTCGGTGTGCTATAACAGAGCTCGGGGGCACTATTTCTGGTGGGGCGCTAAAACAGACCTATGGCGCACTACAGAATCTACCTAAAGCGCTAAATTTTTTGACGCGCTAGCCTAATGACATGCTAAGGAATTTTGCTGACACGCTAAAAATCTCACGCACTAAAACAGATGACCGACACACTATTCTACGCTGGTCGGGCGCTAAAACAGTAAAAAATGTGAAAAAATGAACTAAAAGGTACAGGCGCGAATTACAAGGAGGCTTTAGGATACGTACCGGAGGTCCATAGTCAGCTGGACACTAGTGACGTCACACACGCTCGAGTCGGTGGGTGTGGTAGGGGATCGGCATCCTGCTACTCCTAGCACTCTAAAGGTCTCTATCACAAGTTTCTCAAAGTCAAAATGCACAAATGACTTTTGAAAATGACCTTAACTTTTAAAGGTTCTTTTTGTGGGATTTTTTTTTTGTGGGATTTATTTAATTTCTTCCTGCAAAATTAATTTTTATCTATTAGCGGGGCATTTTTGCACGGTTTTATCGGGAGATAAATTGTTCCTTCATCGTTTCTCCATTCAAGCATTCTAAAATCATCAAATCATCATAAAAATTCCAAAAATTTTGAAAAATCATAAAAAAAATCAAAATTCATCAATTTATCTCCCATGGGGGCATATATCATTATCATTTCGAAATTCAATATCTGGGGCAAGTCTGGAACATATTTCAAACTTTTCGTCAATACTAGTAGCTGAAGCAAAATCATTCTTTGAAGCAATGCGTAAACACGCCACTCAAAGAGAGGCAAAATGTAGACACCTAAAAATGGTTTGGAGAATCTAATTAATTAAATACGACTTATTTGATTAATTAATCTTAAATTCATCTACTTAGTAAATAAATAGAAATATTTATTTATATTAAGTTCATTATAAATTCTTCTATTTTATCATATTATTTCTCTCTTAATTAAATAAACAAAATTAAATACTTTGTTTTATTTAATTATTATCATTATAAATTCTTCTATTTTATCATATTATTTCTATCTTAATTAAATAAACAAAATTAAATACTTTGTTTTATTTAATTATTATCATTATAAATTCTTCTATTTTATCATATTTTTTCCTCTTAATTAAATAAACAAAATTAAATACTTTGTTTTATTTAATTATTATCATTATTAATTCTTCTATTTTATCATATTATTTCTCTCTTAATTAAATAAACAAAATTAAATACTTTGTTTTATTTAATTATTATCATTATTAATTCTTCTATTTTTATCATATTATTTCTCTCCTAATTAAATAAACAAAATTAAATACTTTGTTTTATTTAATTGTTATCATTATTATTTCTTCTATACTTTATCTATTAATTCTATCTTAAAATTAAATACACAGCTTCAATAATTTGTGTTATTTAATTACCTCATCACATTTCTTCTTAATTAAATAAAGATATCCTAGAATCTTTAATTTAATTATCATATTCCTTTTATTTTAATTTAATAAACAACTTCTATAGTTTGTTTTATTAAATTATTTATTCCTCTTTTGCTGAATTTAAATAAACCAGAATATTTAAATAAATGCATAAATCATATACCTCTATTCACTCACCAATAAAATTAGATTTTTTAAAATCTAATTAATTCAACTGTCATTCACGGGAAGAGCCTCACGGACAAACCTGTAGGAAATCCTCTCAATCTTCTGCCTCAAATCTTTCCTCTCATCTTGCCTGTGTTTTCATGGGGAGGAACAATCCTCCATGATCAGCTCCACCTTCTCATCTCATACCATTCAATTCTCTAGATTGAATTTCAACCTCTGTTGTGTTGCCCCTTCACAAATGAGTGTCGTGAAATTCATAGATACAAGTTTCTGGCTACAGGAAAAGGATCTTAATTTGTGCAATCTTACTCTGCAGGTATTCCACGCGAACGAGCATTCAAGCAATCTAGTTTTAGGATCAATCCATCAAGCATTCATCCAGCATTCATCAAGCATTTTAGTTCATCAATCATGGCTGTTTATAGTAGTTTCTTTCTCATAAGTTTTACTGTAGAATCATCTTAGTTGCATTTAGGAATCATAATAGCTTAATTTTCATTCTTTAAGTGTCATTTCAACAATCTATTAGCTTACTTAAATTTGAGAGCAAAGTAGATTAGAGAAATCTTTAAAGTTAGAGAGTAATAGGACATATTTCTGAAGATTCTTAGTTTAAATTAGCTTAAATTTCTTGAATCTTGGATATAATGTCTTATTTAGAAGTGTAGATGCATTTTAGATTGTTTTCCTCATTCTTACACTTCCAAATACCGGTCTCTATTGAATCTAAAGAAATACTTGCTGGTGTTTTTTGGTGTTTTGACTATTAGTATCCATTACACTATCACTGTCATCCATTGCAATTATAATTTTGGGAGTTGTGCATACTATTTAATGTTTATGACTTGCATAGTATATGTCATCCACTGTACTCATTTGTCTAATTTGTCAATGTAACAGGAATTAGTACATTGAATCATAGTGGGAGACAAATATCTACAACAGTGCAAGTATACTGCACCATTCAACAATAAACTACAAGGTCAAATTGGAGAATCAATCCTTTCCTTTCTTTCCACTTCAAAAAACATTGTTCTCTATATGATATGTAACATAAACTTATGCAAATAGTCAATTTCATTTCCCAATGTACATAGAAATTATTGTCTTGCAAAAAGTTCTAGAGCATGTTTATATTTCATCATATAAAAATAGAAGTCTCTTCAAGTAGTCTTTATGGAAAAACATTTAGTTGCTATGTTTTTTTGTACTACAATTGCATATAATGCATTCAATGATTACTATGCATTTAATACTATATGTATTTCAAAGTTAAACATTATTGCAATAGTTGCATGTACATAGAGGACTTGTAGCATACTGAGGTGACACAATAAAAGCAAATAGGTAGCATAGGAAAAAACTATACATTGGCCATACAGCCTTGGTAATCTAGATAATAGCTTTGAATACCACAAGTAGACAACCTCTTTTGGCCTCAAACACATCAAGATACCCAAAAAAAAAGTGATAGACATTGAGACCTACCAATTTGCAAAGCAACCCCAAATATGCAACATTGACAATGCACTTAAAAATGAGGGACTTTGTAGATTAAGCATGTTTATGTACAATGTTGGAGATTGTTTGTTTGACTCATTACAAGTACTACTTAACAATCAGTACACATCAATTCAACTACAAAATGGAGCTATAGATCACTTCTTAAATTGCCTTCAAAACAAAGATAAAGAAGCAATTAAATCATATAATGATGAACTAGATCCTGACACTCTATATAGACTGCACAAAGTACATGACCCAGAAACGTATCTCTGCAGAATGCGATTATCTGCGAAACCATTAATAGACCACAATGAATGTGGATTATGGGGTGACTTATTTTGCATTAACTGGATATCCAAATGGTTGAATATACAAATATGCCTTTGGTCAACAAAAATAGCAAGAAAGTACTTAGACTTCAACAATTTTGGTCACACACAATCAGTCTCTATACTATTCCATGACACAAACCTCTAAGTGGACACTTTGAACCACTTCTAAGAAATGAAACACAAAATATCCCTTACCAACAACCACTAAGCTTACATCAACTTAAAAAGTTGATCAGAAATAATACACAATACTAAACTACTCATTCCACCAAGACACATAACCTACATAGAAACAACAACAATCTGATTCACATGATCAAAGAAAACAATTTGAAACATGAATGAACAATGAGACTTAACCATCTTAAGAACTTAATTAGAAATAAGAAACTAAAACAAAGTATACCTATGAGTCCAAAGACAAAGAAAACATTGTCACCAATACAAATTTACGAAAAAAACAATACAAGATACACCAAAATATACATGTACAATTTGTCAAGTGTTGTGTTTCAACAAGGACATTAGAATATTCAAAGAAAAACAAAAACAACTATATTGTGAACTGGTACAATCAAATTTCCCACCATTGACAAATTCCATATATCGAGTATGCTACTCTGCATTAAAACAATCCACTATCCCAAAGTACGCTACCCCACACAAAATTAGAACTAATAGGCCGTTGTCATATGTACAAATTTTAACCCAACTAGAAGAACGACTTGTGTCACTTAGAATAGCTTTTGCACAAATTTGGGAACTAGGGTACAAAAGATCTCAAATAGGCCTAATAGGTTCCATCATTAATGTCCCTGTTAACATGAACATTGTACAAAAGGCATTACCACAGTTGATTAACAACACACAAAAATTTTGTTTCACTGAAAAGGCACTTAGAATATAGAAATGCATTTCAAAAAGGCATGGTACGACCAAATATCATCATGCAAGCTTTGACTCAATTAACAAAGACAACATTACACAAAATGCACAAAGTCCAAGTAAACCAAGATTGGAAGCAAGTTCTACAAAGCATTCAAGAAAATGAAGACAATAGTCCACTAAGCACAAGTGAAATAGACTCAAATAATGAAATGGAACATGAAAATCCATCATAAACTTTGATACATGGATTTACTGAGTCTAGAAGTATACATAGCATGCAGGACAAAATCATTGAAATTGCACCTGCAGGAGATAACTACCCAATTGGAATTTTTAAAGACAAGTATGCTGAGGAAATGAATTTCCCAACTTTATTCTCTAGAAAGCCACGTGATGATGACATTGTAAAGAACTTCACATATCAGAAAATAGCACAATGGGAGCTTTTACAATCACAAAGACAATTTGCATTTCACACAACAAACATATTTTTCAAGGCTATCAAGATACTAATACATCAAGTATTGTCTACAATGACAATAAGAATACGAAAGGGACAATTAAAAGGATGAAAGCTATTGGCCAAGGACATTAAACAAAAACCAAATCTAGAGAAAATTCTTAAATCAGATATTGGATATGTCGGCTTCAAAAGAATAAGAATATCTCCAGACTATACACAACAACTTAAGAAAAATGTATTTGCAATGATATGACAACTAGGACCACCAACATTTTTCATCACTTTCACTAGTGCTGAGCAAAATTGGGATCCTCTAATTGACACACTACAAGAGTTACACAATCTACACCAACCAGTACAAAACCATCAAGAATCTAATTGCCCAGCACATACTGACAGATTTGAATTGATCAAGAAAGATCCTATCACTTGTGTACGCTACTATAAACATAGAATAAATGCAAAAAAAAAATTGATACTTACAAATGACTCTTTCTTTGGAAATTTCATTGATTACTTCTTTGTGACTGAGTTCCAAAATCGAGGAAATGAACACAATCATTTGCTGATATGGGTAAAAAATGCACCAATCTACACAGAAAATAACATGGACATCATAGCTTTTGTTGACAAGTATATTACTTGCAACACTGAAGATTTGCAACCTGCTTTGGTAGCATTGCACAAGCATCATCACATAAAGAAATGCAGGAGATCAAGAAAAACACTTTGTAGATACAATTTCCCTTTCCCACCAATGCGAAAGACAAAAATACTTTTACCAATACTAGAGAAGAGTGAAGCAATAACTTCAAATGCCTCCAACATTTTTTCAAAACTCCAAAAAGCAAACTATGATGAGACATTAAATTTTGAAATGTTTTTAAATGAAATAAACTTAACTGATGATGAATACATTACAGCTTTAAGCTCAATAATAAACAAACCTACACTTTTTTTACAGAGAAAACCATCACAAATATGGAACAATAGTTTTGCAAGGAAAATTCCAGATCTTTGGAAGGCCAATACAGATGCGCAATTTGTGCTTAATGCATACGCCGCAGCAATGTATTGTAGCTCCTATATTGCAAAAGTAGACAAATCAATGACATATGCATTTAAAAGAATACGTAGAGACCATCAACAAGACAATATTGATGCAATAAGAATGGTAAGTAAACTTGGAAATGCCTTTCTTAACTTGCAACAAATGTCATCACAACAAGCTGCTCATATTGTTTTATCACTGCCATTAAATTACAGCTCAAGAAAATGCATTTTCATTGATACACGATCTGACAATGACCGTACATTTATACTAAAATTTGCCAAACAATTAAACAATGAACCAGATGAATCAAAAAATGTACTTTCCAAATCTATAATAGACTACTATTTAAAACATCCTCAAACAATGATAGACATATGCCTCGCAAAATTTGTTTCAAGATACAACAAAAATGGTACTACAATTAAGCCAAAAGCCAAACCAAATGTAATACAGTTTATCAATTTCAACAAACACTTTGATATAGAAAATCATTGAAGAGAGCAATTGGTTCTCTATGTACCATTTACCATAAGCGAGAGTACACTCAAACAAAACCTTACCTCTTGGGAACATGCATACATGTACCATGGGAAAACCATCCAGACAAACAGCGCAAAGTTCACCTGTAACACAAACTCCGCATGGGGTGACATTGAAAAAGCTATAAATGATCTCTAGACTCTTGAAGATGAAAATGACACTAACCTAGCAATCCCAACAAAACTTAGACAAAATGAACAATATGACATACAAACAGACCTTCCAAACATA
This sequence comes from Sequoia sempervirens, assembly GCA_007258455.2. NCBI lineage: Eukaryota > Viridiplantae > Streptophyta > Pinopsida > Cupressales > Cupressaceae > Sequoia > Sequoia sempervirens. The sequence goes on along the minus strand of VDFB02142564.1, from coordinate 24,459 downwards.
GGTCATAATAAACCAAATATCAGGCATTGCAATGCATTTGAAATCGCAAAGCATCCACATATTATAGATAACAATGAATACTACAAGTTAAGACGAATGTTAAATAAAGAACAACAAGCAATTGTTAAAGATGTTCTCATAAAAAGATGAAAAACATAAAAGAACCATTGCACTTGTTTTTGACTAGTGGAGCTAGAATAGGAAAGACTTTTACAGCAAAAGCCATATACCAAGCTCTCATTCGCATCTATAGCAACTCTATTGAAAACAATCCAGACAAACCTAAGGGCTTACTAACTGCATATACAGGTAAAGCAGCATACAACATAGGAGGAATCACATTACATTCAACATTTCACATACCTTTTAACTCATCAGAATTCCTACCATTGAATACTGAAGTGCTAGACACTATGTCAAAGCACTATGATCAATTACGCGTACTCCTTATAGACGAAATATCATTAGTGGGCTCAACATTCCTATGGTATATTAATAGAAGACTACGAGACATAATGCAAATACCTACATCATACTTTGGAAATCTTGATACAATATTTTTTAGTGACCTCTTCCAAGCACAACCTGTCCTTGACTCCGTGGTATTTGAGAGTAAACCTACTGCAATTGAATTGATGCCTTATACTTTTTGGAAAGAACACATAAAATGCTATTCATTGGTCACAACAATGAGGCAAAAAGATGAAAAATTTATTTCAATCCTTAATAGACTACGAGTAGGCATCCAGACAAATGATGACATACATTATCTCAACCAAGTTTGCTTTCGTCCTGTACCATTGGATCCAGTACTTCCACACCTCTTCTATAGGAAAATTGATGTTGAAGCACACACCAATAAAATGCTATCAATCATTCCAAACCAAATGGTAGTACTAGATGCAATAGATGAACATGAGGAAAATTTCAATGCAATACGACTCTACAGTCATACAACACTTCCATCTCAAATATGCTTAAAACCAAATATTCTTGTTGAAATCTATGCAGGCAACTACAACACACAAGATGGCCTAGTAAACGGTTCAGATGGAATATTTAAAGCATATACAACAGAAAACAATATCGATATTGTTTGGATTAAATTTAATGACCCATCAATTGGGCACCAACAATGCACAAAACTAGCACAATGCTACACTAATATCATTGGCAAACAATGGGTACCTATACTACGCATTAGTAGACCAATCCAAAAAATTACAGCAAACAAGAAAATCACAATTAGAAAACAATTCCCAATACAAGTAGCATGTGCACGAACCATACACCGATCCCAAGGATTGACAATGCAAGCTTTGGCTTTTGACCCAACAGGCATTAGACAACATGGATTAACTTATACAACCCTATCACGAACGAAATCAGTAGAATCATTATTTTTGTTAAAACCTTTAACTGCAAAAAACTTCAAAGTTAAGGACAAAATACAACTAGAAATGTCTCGCCTTCAATCATGTGCACAATGGCAATTTGACAACCAAAGTACATGTCCACACAATAAATCACATATGCTTTTATGCACATTAAACACTCGTAGCTTAAAAGCACATGCAAAAGACATTCTCAATGACTATGACATAATGCAATCTGACATCTTATGTCTACAAGAAGTGCATATGCATCCCTCCAAACCAAACATCTTACTCCAACATTTTAATAGCTTCATTGTACATACCATACATGGCATAACAACTTTAACCAAAAAACATCTATTTCTATCAAAAACAAAGCAACATGAATCAACAAATATCGAAGCCATCACATCAACAATAGTACTACCTCACAATGAACTCAATGTTTCTAATATTTATGCAAAACCTGCAACTGCCATAGACGAAATAATAGCAATCTTGCAAACAATTATTGCATACACAAATTAAAAAAACATGTTGTACATTATAGGCAATTTTAATGTAGACATGTCTTCAGAAAACAAAAGCAAAAGAATACTTCACAATTATATGCAAAACAACAATATACATTTTTTGTTAAACTAAGCACACAACATGAACAAGCCACTAATTGACCACATTTGGTCTAACACAACTACAAGTATATGCTCCATTTACAAATTAGAAGCATATTGGACTGACCACAATCCAACTTTTCTAAAATTGCATCTTACCCAATAGATCAATTCAACTTTATACCACATATAACCCTATATCAATAATACATTCTGCAATACATTTTCCAATACTATATCAATTCTTTGCAGGACATCAATGGATGCGACAAAAAAACAAGCACAACAAATGCAAACTACGCAAGAAGAATCAATACAATGGTAAAGTACTTAAAGTATTATCCTTTCCCACCCATTTTCCCAAATTACCAATATTAAAATAACATTGTTCTAATTCTTTGCAGCATATCAATGGAATCAACAAAAAGACAAGCAAAGCAAATGCAAACTATGCAAGAAGAATCAATACAATGGTAAAGTACTCATAGTATTATCCTTTCACAACCATTTGCCCAAATTACCAATATTAAAATAGCATTGCTCTAATTCTTTGCAAAACAAAATCCAAAAAACCTAAGATCATTTCAATCGAGCAGCTAAATGCAAAAAGAGCAGCAGACACTTTCCAAGGTGATGTGCTTGTCATCTACAAAGCAACACTAGACAAAGCCAACAAAACACGCAAAATACTACGTGCTAATTTAACAGATGAGAAAGCAGAAATGACAATTACATTAAATGCTAGTGGAAACCTTGTCCATGAACATGAACACAAAATAATTCCAGGATCAGCAATTTCAATTTCAGATTTTGAAATTGCACCTAGAATAGATTATGATAGAGGCGATTGTGATTGCATTCTGATTTTAACAAACAAAATCACAGTTGAAAACATCCCACGCCTCTATCAAGAGTACAAATTCATCCCAAGTACAACTATCAACCAACTACTAACAACTACAAATGAGTACCCAGCTGGAACAATAGGTGTGTTGGTAGTTGGTGCCAACAAAATAGGTAACCAGTTTGCAATTGATATCAAAGATGGGCGCGCTGACACAGATAGAGCACAGGTACATATGTCTCCAAAACCTTTTTCCACTCATTCAATTTAAACTTCTTCTCATACTACAATTTTCTCTATGACAATTTCTTTAAGAAAAAACTAACTTTCTCATTGATTGACAGCTACAACTACGACCAACATATGAAAATTAATACTTTGCAATAGAAGACTAGCTGCATAGAAATAAAATGCCTGCAATGCTTTTCAAGAATATTGTAAAAAGAAAAGATCATAAGAACACATTCCACACATGCCGCTCAACATTTATCTGCAAATTGAACGATAAAAGAACCATGGAAAAGCTGAATAGCTTACTAAACTCAACATTTAAGGTAACTACTTTCAAAATTTTGAACTCTTACATTCAAACTTGTATTTTCTGCCTTTCTAACAACATTCAAACATATTTTACAGGTTTTCGGGACTCTAAAAGCAGCAAATGCATTTTCCAATCCATTTCATGCATGTTGTCCAAAATGCAAATACAAATTCACTAGTTATGGTACACTCCAGGAGAAAACTACTCATTGCAATCAATGCAACCAACAAGTCAGTTACACATATTATTTGCATCTAAAAACTACTATCACAACATATGACAAACAAACAATCCATTGTTCAATTGACTAGCTCACCGTGCAGCATCTACTGCCCACTCTCCAAAACATGAGCTATGAAGACTATATCAAAGACAAATCAGCAGTGATATTCACACTGCGAGACTTCAACATTGAAGGCCATTTCAGCCTTGACCAAAACAATGCCATAATTGAAGCCATTTGCCTTGGCAAATGAACAACAAACACCACCACAAGGTAAAAAAATCACTCGTATGCAAACTTATTTTCTTGAATATTTTAACACTTATTCTCAAATTCAACCAAAACTATTCCTCTAATAATAAGCATACTACTGATATTACAGGGAACAAAGAATACAAGAAAGGAGACCTCATATTTTTGGGATTTCAATTTTTTGGCTTTCTAATGTGAAAATGGATATCTCTACTCTTCACATGTTGAAAATATCTTCAATTTGTAGAAACAGTACTGCTATGATACATTTAAACAAAGTATCAGTTGTTGCCATCGATGATTCCAAAAAATAGAACAAGTCACATCGTAGGTTACTATTTAGAAGTCTCAGCATATACTAACATCTATAAATCTAATTTTCTTTTTGCACCTACAAAAAATAGTTGTTCTCTATGTCCCTCTGACATATATGTTCAGTAATTATTCTGCCTATATGCAATATCCATACAACAGTCTATGTTGATATAATGCCATTGAAACTCTATTTACAATTTAAAATAGCTTATAAAGTGAAAAGGTTGTCTTTTGCATACTATGGTTTCTAGCTTTCCACATGATTGCCTTCTTTGTAATTCAATTCTTCTATGCCTCTACTAAAGACGCTGGTTGTTGAAGTTACAGTCCACTATTCCAAAGTATGCTATCCCACAGAAAATAAGAACTAACAGACCATTGTGCTATGTGCAAAATTTAACTCAGCTAGAAGAACGACTTGTCTCACTTAGAATTGCATTTGCACAGATTTGGGAACTAGGGTTCAAAAGGTCTCAAATAGGCCTAACAGGTTCTGTTATAAATGTTCCTGTTGACATGAACATTGTACAAAGAGCATTACCACAATCAATTAACAACACAAACAATTTTTGTTTTGTTGAAAAGGCACTTACAATACAAAAATGCATTTCAAAAAGGCATGGTGCGCCCAAATGTCATCATGCAAGCTTTGACTCAATTAACAAGGACACCATTATACAAAATGCACAAAGTCCACACATACCAAGATTGGCAAGAAGTTCTCCAATGCACTCAAGAAAATGAAGACAATAGTCCACAAAATACAAGTGAAACAGAATCAGATAGTGAAATGGAAAATGAAAACCCATCAGAAACATTGATACATGGATTTACTGAGTCTAGAAGTATCCATCCATATATTGATTCATGTATATATGTGACTATGTATACATGCACCTATCAGTATATGTATAGATGTTTCTATCGATACATGTAGACATTGGTATATGCATATATGCATCTCTGAATACTATGCATGAATACATGTATGTATGGATATATGGATTCTATGCATCCCTACATGTATATCATGTATCACAACAACATTTGCACCATATGGAACAAAGAAAGATATGAACAAGATATCGTGGTTAGGCAGTCAAACAGAGGGCTTTCTAGATAATTATACAATGATGCACACATCCATGCTTTCCAACATATTAACATGCACATGGTTTTCTACTGCTACTTTGTTATTTCGCTATCATTAACAGCTAATATGTACAAAAGCATAATTGTATTTATTTCTTTCTTTTTATTTCTGTGTATTTAAACACTAGTTAGCAGCTACCTAATTAGTTACATATCAGATGAAACAAGGCTAAATGAGAAATATGGAACTGACTAGATTGACATGATTCAAATGTCAAGTGGTCCTATTAGCTAATATGCTATGATTATTGTGACATTTAAGCATCTAACAAGTCTCATGGCTCCAAACCTGGTATCATCTAAAAGCCACATAAATATTCAGTTTCCAACCCAATGGGGTCATTCTATACTTACTATTAATTGTTTAATACAACTACATGCAAGTAGAAATCACAACTCATGGCATCCTTATACACTTATGCACAAATACATGCTCTCTAACATATTAACATGCACATGGTTTTCCATTGCTACTTTGTCAATTGGCTTTGATTAATAGCTGAAATGTGCACAACGATAATTATCATTATTTCTTTCTTTTAATTGTTATGTATTTAAAGACTAATTAGCAGCTACCTAATTAATTACATATGCATTATTACAAGGGTAAATGAGCACTAGAAACTCGATAAAAATGACACAGTTAACATGCCAGTATCAAGGTGTTCAGTCTAAATACTCATTGATTACAATATGCTAAACATATTTCAATTTTATATGGTTCCGCATATGCATATATAAATGTGTCTCTTTCTTCATCTCATTATGTATCTATGTATCCATAGATGCAATCATGCATATATCGATTTATGCATATATCTGACATCTCTCCATGCATCTGTCTATATATGTATGGATGTATCTATGGCTACATGTATACATCGATTTATGCATATATGCACCTATGAATTGCATGCACACATCCATGTATATATGCATCTATCGATATCTTGCATGGATACATGTATATATGCATATATGGACTCATGCACCCATGTATATGTCTTTGTCTCTGCCCATGTGCAGATGCATATATGCATATTTCTACACATCCATGTATCTGCACACCTCTCTCTGTAACATATCTATCTCTGTCTGCATACATGTGTCTATGCATCCATCTATACATGTGTGCATGTACAACATGCACATATGCATTTGTGCATGCATATACAACACTCTTCCTTAGAACACAAGCATGTACAACAAAATATAACATCCACAAAGCAGCTGCGATGCATTGCAACTGGCTTAAATCTATATTAAATGGCCAAAGTATGCTGGCCACCCATGGCCACCAAGCCATTCCAGTGCCTTCTCCACCAGCCAGATGCCATTTAATGCATTTGCTTCAATTATTTTGACCTCTCTATGTGTTCGCATTTTCCTGATATTTCAATGCATTTAATTTGCATTCATGGATTACGTACCTCTACTCACCAGTTTTATAAACTATGCCTTTGCTTAAATTTATTTAATCAATCTATGTGATCACATTTCACTAATTTTCTATAAGAATAATGATTTATAAAGCTATTCTGATAAATAGAAACAGATAAATGCTAGTTTTCCAATATTAAAAAATTAAAAGTTATATGTTCACATACATTCATGCATATTGTCCATACATGCATATATGCATATATGCCTTCATCCATATTTGCATGTGTATATGAATACATGCTTCCATGTAACATATGCATTTGTATCTATATGCAAATATGCATGCATTCATGTATACATGTATTCATTTCTCCATCTGTCCATGTAGTTCTGTTTTCTGTGTATACATGTGTCCGTCAATGCATCCATGCATATATCTATGAATAGCTCTACGTATTTCTCTGTTCATGCATTTATTGTTCTCTAACGCATCAACATATGCATTTTTTCAGTTTCATGATCTTCCATATTTATTGTTTTCATAGTATATGCATAACAACTTTCACTTTGTCTTCTTTTTTTACTCTTCTATCCTTAAATATCATTATATTTTTATATCTATTCTTCTCTTGTCGCATTTCAAGGAAGCTAAAGGATCTCGGCACCTTGTTCAGTACGAAGGAGAGTGAGAAATGGGACATGAGTCTTTTTTCTGTGTTTGTATTGAGACACTCAGCCCTATGATGATTTTAAAAAGCATAGCCAATAACAAACTAGACATTCTTCCACCCTTTGTTGGAAGAAATGATCACTTCATACCCTATCGATTCCATTTATTTCCATTTCCACCCTTGCACATCCTTTCTTCTCAAATCAAATACATTTCAAAACCCATTTATATGCTTGCCTTGCATCACACCAATGTGTTGCATTCCTTTTTTCATTCAATCGAGCTCACTCGTTCAAATTTTTATTTCTTGCATTTAATTTTAAGCGTATAACTAAAAAATGATAAATTCATACCATTTACATTCCATTCATCCTCATATCCACTCTCGCATATCCTTGCCTCCCATATCAAATACTTTTCATAACTTATTTATATACCTTGCATCTCATCATTCTCTCAATTCCCTCTCTTTCTTGCACTTACATAGCTCATTCTTCTTTATTACCCTTACATATCTTTATCTATCTATAGCTCAAATATACCTTCATCCATCACAACAAAATTAACACCATACCAAACAAAGAAAAAAATGAAGAAAATATCAAGGTTATGCAATTAAACATTGAGGGCTTTGAAAATAACTATCATAACATAGAGTTGTATTCAAGAGTTCTTTTCAAAACATTTTTTCTAAATCATGTTTATTACAGATAACTAAGAGCACGTATGATAGTTTCTTGGAGGCTAAAATGTATAATCAGATTTAACAAATATTTACATGTATCCATGCATTCAAATGCATCATTAGATATCCTTTATACACTTGTTCAAAAAACAATAATGTATTATTCTTTTGTTTCGATCATAAATGTTTTTTGTATATCTTTCAAATGCAAATTGTTTTTGACATTTCTAACTTTATGCACACAGGCATATATAGATTCTTGTTTACATACCAAATTACATGGGCACATGTACACATCGATGCATGCATAAATGTTTGCATTGATCCATATATTTATGCATTCCTTCAATATATGCATTGCTGATAAATAGTTAATTTTTCCTGTTTTCTTTCATTTAATACTGCAAATGCAAATTGAGTCTCATTGTTAACATAGAGTTGTATTCAAGAGTTCTTTTCAAAATGTCTTTTCTAAATCCTATTTATTACAGATCCCTAAAAGCACGTATAACAGTTCACCAAAGGCTAAAATGTATGATCAGATTTAACAAATATTTACATGTATCTATGCATTCAAATGCATCATTAGATATCCTTTATACACTTCTTCAAAAAACACTAATGTATTATTGTTTTGTTTCAATCATAAATATTTTTTTTTTATATGTTTGAAATGCAAATTGTTTCTAACATTTCTAACTTTATGCACGCAGGCATATATAGATTCTTGTTTACATACCAAATTACATGGACACATGTACACATCCATACATGCATAAATGTTTACATTGATCCATATTTTTATGCTTTCCTTCGATATATGCGATATATGCTTTGGTAATAAGTAGTTTATTTCTCCTATTTTCTTTCATTTAATACTGTAAATGCAAGTTGAGTCTCATTGTGCTTTGAGACTCGTTCAGATGTCGAGGATGCTTTTCACTATTGTATGCATTATGTGCACATCGATACATGTCTACGTAGATGCCTCAAGCATTGTTACAAATGTTTCTCTCTCAATAATTTGCATGCAAAGTGCTATAAACATGTGAACTATTTTAGTGTAGCTACATTTTATCCTAGGTAATAAGGTTCTTTATATCTTTGCAAATTATTTTTTGTTTAATATATATTCACAAAAATATTTATTTGTATTACATAAACAGGATTAAAATCTTATTTATAATAAAATCAATAGCTTTCTAGCGATTCATCTAAGAATTTATTGTAATATTTATTTGACTTATTACATTTTAATAAGTCAAATTATTACATTTTATTTTGAATGCAAAGTGCTATAAACATGTGAATTATTTTACTGTAGCTACATTTTATCTTAGGAAATAAGGTTCTTTATATCTTTGCAAATTATTTTTTGTTTAATATATATACACAAATATTTATTTGTATTACATAAACAAGATTCAAATCTTATTTATAATAAAATCAATAGATTTCTAGTGATTCATCTAAGAATTTGTTGTAATATAATTACATTGTTCTATACCCAAAAATATGTTTTCGTATTACATAAACAAGATTAAAATCTTATTTATAATAAAATCAATAGCTTTATATAGAACTAATCTTCATACTACATTAAAAAAAAGATTGATTGATCTTAGAAAAGTTTACACTCAAATGAGCTACCCCTATCAATGTTCCACCTAACACTAGTGTTTCTACTAGCACTTGCATATTGTGATATGATAAAGTAAAATAACTCAGTTGTATTAATTAACGTAACATGTGTTTTAGAACATTACACTAAACATAATTTTATTTACAAATAGACATAGAAGCAAAAAAAGAGGTATGGTAAACTTTGTTTAAACATGCATATAAATATGTGTCTATATGCAATAATGCGGGGACATGGATGACATATTTTTTCTTTGGATTTATTTTTAAAGTTTAGTACAAGATTGATTTCCCAAAATTGCAAACACGAATGGCCTAGAAATTACTTTCAAATGTCATTCTTATAAAATGTTGTAGAGTAGATTATTTTCTTCTTATGATAAAATGTATGCGTCATGTAAAGAATGCATTTTTTTTAGTGCCTGGGCACATGTTTTTGTAAATTGTTGCAAATGATATTTGATGCTTTAGAAATATTCCTACATCAAAACTTTGTTTCGAATTGAAATGACTAATGAATTTATGGGGCAAAAGGTTTATTAAAAAAAAAAATTAAAAACTGTGCATTGGTCATAAGTAGTTTATTTCTCCTGTTTTCTTTCATTTAATACTGCAAATGCAAGTTGAGTCTCATCGTGCTTTGAGACTCGTTCAGATGCCGACGATGCTTTTCACTCTTCTATGCATTATGTGCACGTGGATACATGTATACATGCATGCATGTATACATAGATGGCTCAAGCATTGTTACAAACATTTGAGATTATTTGCATTTAATAATTTAAACAAATAATAATACATTTTTGCTTCCTAAATAAGATCATAAAGAATGTTTCTTGTTGCAAATGTATACATAGACACATAAAAATACAAGTATTCATTGGTATATCTATAAAAAAGTCCACGTATACATGGTACCCATAAATGCAATTTTGCACGCATCCATCGACACATGTCAATTGTTCACATGTCTCTATGGACCACGTTGCCCATGGACCCTAAACATTGCACACATTAATGCACCATTGCAAATTATTTCAAACTCTCCTAGCTAAATTTAATACATTTATATTCCTATCTCCTATCTAAATACTTTTTCTAACTCATAGCTAGATGCTTTTTACCTCTCGGCAGGAACTCGACGCTTGCGTCACTTATTAATATACTGTTCTTCGATTTTACTATTGACGGGTATTTATTGGAATTTATTTGACCATATTAATCTCCTATGGAATGTGGGAGTAAAACGAACTACTAGGGAACTGAAAGCAACTAACATAAAAACGGAGGAACAAGAATGTTAAGGGGAACGGAATCCGTAAAAAAACAGAAATGTCCAGTTAATGGGCCCCACGGGAGTGACCACCTAAGCACAGTCAGCGTTTAGAGTGTGCCGGTTAAGCCGGCAATCCTCGTACCCAAACTTGCTTGACGCTGCCAGAAATGGCTTCTGTGAGTAGAATTATGGCCAAGACAATTTTACCAGCGGGGAATGAGACGGATGGATATATAGTCATGGTGGTGGGCATGAACAGCAATGGTACAGTTTTAGTAGAAACATGTAACTCGACGACCAAGTCATGGAAAGTTGCGGGCACCATTCCTGATATACTATCATGGTGGTGGGCATGAACATCAATGGTAACATGTTCTTCTGCAACGGCTCTTTGTTCTGTGTGACTGCCAGTGGCGGCATACTGGTCCGGTCATTCCATGAGAACAAATTTTTTGGAAGCGTTCTGTCAAACAATTCGCGTGCCTTTATGCTTACACGTTTTGCATACATGTCTATCGGAGTAGTTGCAGCTACAACATCTACGAAATTCCTCTATCGTTCATCGTTTGATGAATGTCCATACCTTGTTCCAAAGTTCCCATTTTCGCACAGGCTGTGAGGATGCTGGTAGAGGCTGAGAACTCTGGCTTTACACCTGCCAATCGCATTTTGTTGAAAGTTTCTAAATCCTTTTCAACAAAGACATTTTGTGCATATCCTACAATCATAGCATTCAATGAGACCACATTTCTTTGAGGTGTCTGATCAAACAGTTCGCGTGCCTTCGCCATGCTTCCACATTTTTGCATACATGTTTACCAGAGCATTTCCAACTGTGATATCTGAGAATAATCGCCATTCCATTACGTTTCGATGGATGTCCATACCCTGTTCCAAAGCTCCCATTTTGGCACAAGCCAGGAGCAGGCGCGCAAATGAAAATTGTTCGGGTCAAAAACCTGCATATGAAGATCTTACCAGCGGGAGAAACGAATTTTAAAATTGGACTTTGTGAGGGAATAACGGAGAACGAGAGTTAACGACGATGGGGAACGGCGAATGGGACGGGTTTAGAGGGCCCCACACCAGCCACCTAAGCGGTCAACGCTTAGAGTGTGCTGGTTAAGCTACGCCAAGCTGGGCTGAACGCGTGCTCTGAGTAAGTGATCAGCCATGGGAACAGAGAAGCTCAGCAATCAATTAAAGGCAATATTTAAAATTAAGTCGAACAACAGCCTGCTGTGGCTGGCTTTTGATGATGGCCCCATAAATTAATTAAAGCCAATAAGGTTTAAGTTGCTTCTTCAACTCTTCGGGGGATTAAATTACAGTTTTTTCTTTAGACTTTTCTTCTTTCTGCACATGTCAAACAGTACGCTTCACGAGAAAAAACAAAAATAATGTAATTTACTACATTTAATTTAAGCCTTAGTTGAAATTGACAACCGAATATATTCATGTCTTAGTTGTCATTAATCATAATTAATTAAGATTAAGTAAAAATTTGTGAAGCTTCCCCTGCTTTCATTGTGGAGACATGGTCCTCTTCACTATTTCCATGGGAGGACGTAATTATGGATGTAATACGTGGAAGTGAGGAAAGCATATATGTTAATGTTGTATATAGAAGTTTGTAAATTAAAGAACAAATCAAGCTTTAAATGTTAGGTTGTAAAGTAGATGTAATTAAGATTTTACTTCATTATAGATATTGTACCTAGCTTCTTTGATTACTTAAGTTTACTTTGATTTATGAAATTTAATACATACTTGAGTTTTATATCTATTCATCTAACTTGCTATATAATTTAGATTCTCGTATCATTTGATTTATTGAACTCATGTAGAGTCAAGTGCCACTTAACTAATCATATTTTATCAATGCTCAATCAAGGGTTACTTGGGTAGTACTACAACCTTGCATTAATCAAGTATCACTAAATTATGCAATTAAATATGCATGAATCAAATGTCACTTAAATATAACATAATTAATTCTTCATGTTACTAAGTATTACTTGATAACAATGGATCTTAGGTTGTAGTAAGATATATCATATGGAACTACTCAAACTAAGTCAATTGTAGAACTCACCCATCAATTCTCTATGCATCTATATTAAGAATTCATTCAAAACACCAATATATTAGATTTGAATAAATAAAAAAACTTATAAGTTCAATCTAATATTATTTAGCATGAGTTTAGATCAAGCCTAATATTCTAGAGAACAACATTAATAATTGTATGTAAACCATATTTCTTAGGATTATTTAATAAAGATGTAGACCTAATATTAGATCTCAAACTTGTAGAGACTTATTGGTCTAAGTTATATCAATCGATAAGAACTTTATTCTCATTACCTACATCTATAGTTCAACCTTATAGATTTTAGAGGGAATCACCTATAACAAGAGAATTTGTAAAATAGGTAAGATTGATGAAAGAAAATGTATATGTAAGGTCACAGATGAGGCTTTGTCGTCACCGAATATTATACAAGGGTGAGCTAAAACATCTCAGTTAATCTTTGCATCCTTAAGGAAGTATAGACATTAAAAAGGAAAATATAAAGATAGAATATAATCATGCATATAAACTCTTTGACAATAGAGACAAACACAAGTGATTTCAATTTGAGAATATTATGATATGTTATATCTATGAAGGATTTAAATAAAACTATAATCTATTTAATTAAATATAATATTTTTAACATATTTTTATAAATTTTTAAAATATACCTTCTTTCTCTTCAAATATATTTCCATCTTTTTTTCATTTAATTTTATATCCTTTTCTCTTGAATATGATGCATAGTTTTATTATTCATTATTCTTTCATTTTCAATATCTTCTTTCACAAAATATGTGCTAAAAATACTTTTACTAAATATTTTTCCTTACCAAAATCTAAAACAAATCGTAATACTTTTTCCAAATATTTACTCTTGCAAAAATAAAAAAATTGTAAATACAATTTTTGTTTTTTAATATTTTGCAATAAATTGTGTTCTATTTATTTATTTAATTAATTAATTAAAATTTTTTTTGGAGGGGGCAGGGGGGAGGGGGGACTTTACCACCTTCAAATGAAGGTGATTAAACTTGAAAAATAATTAATGTGTATTTTCATATCTTCATTTGAATGTACCTTCATTCAAAGGTGCTTCGAATGAAGGTGCTAGATAGACTCTCTTCCCCAAGTTTCTAGATGTTTCCAACTTTGTGTTGGACCAACAAACATGACATGATAATTTGTAGAATCATTGTCCATGAAGTAAATTTCTAAAAAGTATAATTTTGAATATATTTAATTTGAATATTATATTTATTTTTTAATTTTTTAGTGCACATAGGCTTTTCAATGATCATAAAAGTTCTTATTTGTTTATAAAGTATTGGTGTTATTGTATAAAAAAGTTACTTTGATTAAATACAAAAAAACATTAGGCATTATGGAATAAATGTCACTTATTTTCAATTATAAAAAATAAGTTATTCAAACTTAAGTTAAAAAAATGCAAATAATATTTTAATTTATTTGAAAAAAATATATTTAGAATCTACATATGAAATCTAGAAAATTACTAGCTCACATCATCTTCAAATTCTTAACAACTTCTAGTTAAAAATGTGTATTTCAATGTCCCACTTTGACCAAAAAGTAGAACACAATATTGTGAGATCACTTGTATGTATATAAATATAATTTTAATAAGCAATATATATAGTAATTACAAGCAACTATAGATATGAAATGAAGGAAACATAAACCAAAGGAAATGGATGACTAGTATAATCTAAACTTGCATTTAAAATTTTTGTGACACGCATAATATAAAATTATAATGGCATTTAACATATTAGAAATGTGTTATAATAGCTTGTTGATAATGATGTGGTAGATAAAAAGTTGCAAAAACTATATTTCTATATATGAAATTTGTAGAAAATTTCTATATGTGTTCAATGTAGAAAAAATATAGTAGAAAAAGTTATATATTTGTAGCCATTTCATTGAGTAAAGTATTTTTTGGTGATTTAAACACATTCATTTGATTGAATGATATTCAATAGTTATGAATGAGCATGTAAGGTGGAGGAATGAATGAATGGATTTGATAGATTTTAAAATTCTTTAATTATGGTCACAAGTTTGGATGCATTTAAGTATTCTTGTTGGTTTTTACCCTTTAAAATTATTTTCAAGATACCAATTGCTTCCAATATAACCATGAAGCAATTGGAAGACCAAATTATTCTTGATGGATTTCAAGATACTTGAGCTTTCCCTTTAGAATAGGAGTTTCACTATCTGAAATGTGGAAATGGTTCATCAATAAAGTAAAAAGTAAGCTCCAACTTTGGTCCAAAAATTTTTTATCTATGGTTGGACGCATTCAAATTTCCAAAAAAATCCTCATAGCTGGTCATGTTTACATCGCATCATGTTACTTCCTTCCAAAATAAATTATAATCATCTAACTTAGTTAATCAGAGGGTTTCTATGGGGACAATGCAATAATAAAAAAGGTCTTCCAATTACTTCATGGTTATATTGCATCCAACCCAAAAACAAAGGGGGTTTAGGAGTAATTGATCCCCTCACACAAGGGGTCTGCCTCATTGCTAAATGGATTACTGGATCTCTTAATGGAGCAACACCATGGAAATCTCTTGTTAGGCACATAATTGCCAACCAAAGCCAATAATGCTTGGAAAAAGGTTGGGTGGAAACATAAAATCCTAATGGCTAAATACTTCAAACCTCAAGTATCCAAACAATTTTTAAGCAGATAGAAAGCTTGGCAACATGTTTCTCCTCTTCTTGAATGGAAAGGACAAGATCTTATTCATGGCATGAGTTTTGCTACTTCATCTATTTGGTGGAATAGATTGATACGCTTTCATCAGCAACCTTTAGCAATCATCTCTCAATTGCATAGCAAACTCTTAGTCAAAAAAGGCATTGAGAATTCAAGGACTTTTGGGAATTCACGACTCTAACTTGGAAAAGTGACATGCAACTTAAGCAAGAATGCAAGCTGTTCAATTCTCTTATCAATGACATTCACAAGGTGTAAGATGTTCTTTTAAAGTTGCAACTAAAATTGTGTACTCCTATTTCTTGTAATTTTTTCAAGGATTGGAGGTGGTTTCCAAGCTATAATATTGAAAATTTTCCTCTCAAACTTACTTATCTTAATTTATCCTTCCTCCAATTCAAATTCATCTTAGATTAAATCTGAAATGGAATCTAAAATGGTTAAAGTCCAAATGGTTCAGCCTGAGCACTACTATTTGGAAATCAGAAGATGAGGCCAAAGCTCAATTTTTAGCATGGAAGATTATTCATTACAAAATTGTTATGGGAGAATGCCTCACCTTTCTACGTAATCAACCCACCAAATGTCCTTATTTGTCACAAGTTAGAAACCATCAAACATGCCTTTTGGTCATGCAAACACTCACAATTAATTTGGAAAACAATTATGACTCTTATTCCTGATATGTTTAACAACAAATTAAAATGGAAAGCAACTCTTTTAGGGCTGCAATGTTCTTAGAATATTGTTTCAGAATCTTTTCGTCAATGTATCCTTCAATATATTTGGTTGCTCAGATGTAAATCTATTTTTTCTAATGCTTTTCCTCTTATAGAAGTGATCATATATGGTTTATTCTCTAATATTATTTTGCAGCAATCAACTCTTGCTAAAGCTATGAAGGAGAAACACAGTAGCATCTCAGAGCTTCAAACCCAACTATCCAAAGTTCAATTTCAACTGGCAACGATTGCTAAAAAGCATAATGGACCTCTACTCTCAATGTTTAATATCATTACGAAAGAAAATGTACAACTCTCTTAGAGAAAAGTGATTCTCTTGTAAACTGTACACTATCCTTAAATAGCTTTTTTCAGCTATCTTACTAATATGTGCTCTATTTTTTATATTATTGTCTCTTTTGGTTGGAATGTACCTCCTCAAAACACTTCTACATTCTTGTAAATTCTTTTCTTTTATTAATATAATAAATTTTCTCAATAAAAAATAATCCATAACAAACATTTTATTCTCTAAATATTTAATTTTATAATTTCAAATGATGTGAGAGGATATATCTCAACGGAACCTTCCAATACTTTTATTTGATTATTTTTACTTTCAGGGAAAGCGTGTTCATCGTATCAGATTGCTTCGGAAAGAATATCTCCGTAGTCAAAACTCTCTTTGTTTGACACCTTATTTGGGAATGACAAATACCAAATACCAGATACTATCGCACACATTATTAAATACTTGTGTTTCTGGAAAGAAAATTTGGACGAGGAAACTATAATTTAATCGCCCGGGCACCTTTACTGTCAGCTTTAATGAATTTGTCAAACAAACCTCCTGTAAAAAAAAATGGAATTTATTTGTGGATCCCTCTCTTATCGTAAGCAAAGGTGCATTGACACAAAATTCCTCACCGCCATGGCTGGCTCTCTTTGACCATGATTTTCATGCTTGCGATTTTCAGGTTTTTTGCCCATTTGCTATAAATATTTGGCCATCTGTATTTGGTATTATTTTCTCTAGCTATGAAAATGGGTGCTCCCAGAATTTGTAAGGAAACAATGTGGTCTGATTTGCCTGAACATTTGATGGAGAGGATACTGGAATGCTTACCAGTGGACTGCTTCTTCCGTTTCAGGTCTGTTTGCAAGAGATGGAATACTCTCTTCTCATCACAATATTTCAATTCCATAGCTAGAAATAGCCAGCCATTTCTCATTCTTTGTTCCTCCAACACCCAACTGCTTTCGCTACTCTATTCCTTCTTCACCCACACTTGGCGAACCATTTCTTTATCTTTCATACCTCATGTTAACCCCATCAATTTCAGAGGATCTGCTTCTGGGCTGCTCTTGGCAGACATTAGTGCCAATTTCTGGTTTGGCTATAATTCTCTAACGCTGTGTGTTTGCAATCCTTTTAGCCAAACGTACTCCACACTGCCAGAAATGGCTTCTGTTAGTAGAATTATGGCCAAGGCAATTTTACCAGAGGGGAATAAGAAGGATGGGTACACAGTCATGGTGGTGGGCATGAGCAGAACAGATCAAGTTGAAGTGGAAGAGTATAACTCGAAGACCAAGTCATGGAAAGTTGCAGGCACCATTCCTGATGTGGTTATAAGAAACGAAGACATGTTTTTCTTCAAAGGCTCTTTGTTCAGTATGAATGCCAATGGCAGCATATTGGTCTACAATATTGAACAGGGCATCACTTCAGTCATGGCTATGCCCACAGCAGATGCCAACAATTTGTGGGTTCGGCTTGTTTGTTGTAAGACTGGTGTGTTTGGTGTTGGCGCAATTGAAGATAACCACTGTTTGAAAGGCATAGTTATGTGGGAGTTAGTTTTTCACAGGACGACCAAGGAGGACTATAAGTGGGAAGAGATTGGGAAAATGCCCGATTCTGTGTGTGAGGAATTTAGGAGGAGCTCGAATTCAAATTGGTTTGAGTGCGTGGGAGTGGGAGATAAGATCTGCTTCAGAGCCCACGAGAGCATGGAAATACTTGTGTTTGATGTAAGCACACGGTCTTGGAATTGGCTGCCCAAGTTTCCTGCAGATTTGAGATATGTGAGCATGAGATGCCTTCCACTGGAAATTATGCCTGGTACTAAATTCTCTTGAAGTCTGGTTGTAGTTTTGTGGTGCGTCGACTCTGAAGAATCAAAATAAGAGGAGGTGGTGTATTTGTTACCCCATTTATGTTTGTTTAGGGTGTTTATTTATTTCCCTTTATGCCTATTTTTCAAGCCTAGGATGGACCTTGGGAGTGGTCTTTTGGTGACAGAGAGTAAGGGAGTAAGGGAGTGAGAGAGTAAGGGAGTGGTGATTTGAATGGTGATGGATAGTTGCATGGCTTGTAACAATTTGAGGTAGTTTACATAGTTTAAAAGTGTGTTGATGTTTATATTTCAATTAGATGTCTTTAAATTGTTGTTTCCTTCTTTAATATGTAATTTGATTAATCTTACCATTTTTTAATCTAATTTTCTTCTTAAATGAATTCCTTACAAATCTTTAACTAATCAATTGAAAAAATAAACTAAAATAATATAACTTACAATTAAAACAAGCTTGCATGAAAAAATTGTTCTAAAAATTTGACAAAAAACCTTTATGAAGCTCTAAAATATAGAGCTACTACTTTCAAGCAAGAGAACTTTACTATTCACCAAATATTTATAGCAGTGGTAAGCTTAATGCATGCTCTGAGAAAGTCAGCCATGGGAACGGAGAAGCTCAGCAATCAATTAGGTAAATTGTCGCCGGCTATTAATGATGGCCCCATAAATTACAGTTTTCTCTTAAAATTTTCTTCTTTCTGCACATGTCAAACAGTACGCTTCCCGAGAAAAAACAAAAATAATGTAATTTACTATATTGATTTAAGCCTTAGTTGAAATTGACAACCGAATATATTGATGTCTTAGTTGTCATTAATCATAATTAAATAAAAAATTGTAGAAGTTTCCCTTGCTTTCGTTGTGGAGACATGGTCCTCTTCACTTCATTTCCCTGGCAGGATGTAATTCCACATGTAATACGTGGAAGTGAGGAAAGCATATATGTTAATGTTGTATCTAGAAGTTCCATGTAAATTAAATAACAAATCAAACTTTAAATGTTAGGTCGTAAAGTAGATTTTTTTTTTTTTTTTTTTTTTTTATTACCTGTGGGTATCCTCAAGGCCCAAATTTCAAAGAGTCTGCGATCTTTGGGTAAATTGAGACAGCTTCTGGGTGAGACTAACTCGAGATGCATCCATCTCTCCCGCCAGACTGCATCGGTTGAATCCGCCTCGGAGCTCTAACCCAAGACCTCGGGAGCAAACCTCGGTGACTTAAGCCTCCTCCGCTAACTGCAGGTCAAGCCTGAAGGTCGTGAAAAGTAGATCTAATTAAGATTTTACTTCATTATATAGGTGTTGTACCTAACTTCTTTGATCGGGCATTGACTTTGATTTATGAAATTTAATACATACTTGAGCCATAGATCTTTTCATCTAACTTTATATAATTTAGATTTTCGTATCATTTGATCTATTGAATTTATGTAGAGACAAGTGTCACTTAACTAGTCTTATTTACGTGGCTAGTACTAAAGCCCTTACATTAATCAAATGTCATTAAACTATGCAATTAAATATGCATTAATCAAATGTCACCTAAAAATAACATAATTAATTCCTCGTGTTACTAAGTATTACTCGATAACAATGGATCTTAGGTTGTAGTAAGATATATGTTTTGGGCCTACTCAAATTAAGTCAATTGTAAAACTCAACCATTAATTCTCTATACATCTATAGTAAGAGTTCATTCAAAACACCAATATATTAGATTTGAATAAATAAATAAACTTATAAGTTCAATCTAATATTATTTAGCACAAGTCTAGATCAAGCTTAATATTTTATAGAGCGGTTCATTAATAATGTACATAAACCATATTTATCAGGATTATTTAATAAAGATGTACACCTAAAATTAGATCTCAAACTTGTAGAGGCTTATTGATATAAGTTACATCAATTGGAAAGAACGTTATACTCATTAACTACATCTATAGTTCAACCCTATAGATTTTAGATGGAATCACCCATGACAAGAGAATTTGTAAAATAGGTAGGATTGATGAAAGAAAATGTATCTGTGAGGTAAAAAAATGAGGCTTTGTTGTCATAGAATATTATACAAGGGTGAGCTAAAACAACTTAGATAATCTTTGCATCCTTAAGGAAGAATAGACATTAAAAAGTGAAATTATTAAGATAGAATATAATCATGCATCTAAACTCTTTCACAATAGAGACAAACACAAGTAATTTCAATTTAAGAATATTATTATATGTTATATCTATGTTTATTTTTATCAAATAGAAAGATTTAAATAATTTATAATAAATTGTTTTAATTAAATATAATATTTTTGACATAATTTTATACAATTTTTAAAACATGCCTTCTTTCTCTTCAAAATATATTTCTATCATTTTTTCATTTAATTTCATATCCTTTTCTCTTGAATATGATGCATAGTTTTGTTATTTCTTATTCTTTCATTTTCAATCTCTTCTTTCACAAAATATGTGCTAAAAATACTTTTACTAAATATTTTCTCTTGTCAAAATCTTAAAAAAAATCATAATTGTTTTTTCAAATATTTACTTTTGCAAAAATCTAAAAATTGTAAATACAATTTTGTTTTTTTAATATTTGGTAATAAATTATGCGTTCTATTTATACGTAGCTTTTTGTGGTGATTCTTTAGCACTCCTTCAATGAAGGTGATAAACTTCTTGAAAAATAATTTTAATTTTTGTTCACTAAAAGAACTTTCAACAAAGTGTATTTTCATATCTTCATTTGAATGTACTTTCATTCAAAGGTGCTTCAAATGAAGGTGCTAGATAGACCCTCTTCCCTTAGTTTCTAAATATTTTCAACCTTGTGTTGGACCAACAAACATGACATGGTAATTTGTAGAATCATAGCCCTTGAAGTAAATTTTCTAAAAAGTATAATTTTGATTATATTTAGTTTGATTATTATATTTATTTTGTAATTTTTTTAGTGCACATGGGTTTTTCAATGATCATCAAAGTTTCTATTCAACAAGCATTGAATAATAATATAATAGATAAAGCAATCTAAAATTTATTTGTGTATAAGGTATTGGTGTTATTATATAAAAAATGTTAGGCATTATGAAATAAACACTGTCTAATTTATAATTATTCTCACTTATTATATATTTAATATAATATAAAACAAAAAATTATGAAAAATATATGTGGCTCGTAAATATTGGTGTTAAAATACTATGCTTATAATTTTATCTTTTTTGTAAAAAAATGTTATGGATTGGTGAAATAAATACCATTTATTTTTAATTATAAAAAAATAAAACAAGTTATTCAAACTTAAGTTAAAAAAATTGTAAATAATATTAATTTGTTTTAAAATATATATTTAGAATCTACATATGAAATTAAAAAATTGCTAGTTCACATCATCTTCAAATTCTTAATGGTCTAGTTAAAAATGTGTATTTCAATGTCCCACCTTGACCAAAAAGTGGGACACACTATTGTGAGATCACTTGTATGTATAGAAATATAATTTGAATATGAATATATATATATAATAATTAAAAGAAACTATAGATATGAAATGAAGGAAACATAAATAAAAGGAAATAGGTGACTAATATAATCTAAACTTGCATTTGAAATTTTTGTGACAAGTATAATATAAAATTATAAGATGTTATTTAGCATATTGGAAACATGCTATAACACATTGGAAACATGCTATAATAGCTTGTTGATAATGATGTGGTAGATAGCAAGTTGCAAAAACTATATTTCAATATATGTAATTTGTAGAAAAAATTTATATGGGTTCAATGTAGAAAAAATATAGTAGAAAAATGACATATTTGTAGCCATGCCATTGAGTAAAGTAAGTGTTGGTGATTTAAACACATTCATTTGATTGAATGATATTCAATAGTTATCAATGAGCATGTAAGATGGAGGAATGAATGAATGGATTTGATGGATTTTAAAATTCTTGAATTATGGTCACAAGTTTGGATGCATTTATGTATTCTTGTTAGTTTTTACCCTTTCAAATTATTTTAACATCTTATAGATGAACCTCATAGATTTGATGTAATGCTTGAAGGCATTCATGGTAGAAATGACTAGTTGTTGGACAAATATGACTTGAAGATGCTATGTTCATGAGGAGACATGCGACATTTACATTTGTTTGATGGAACAATTGACAATTCATTATGTCATTAAAGGATTATATATTTTTATTATAATATTCTTTTAAGATAACAATTTCTTGTGTATTTGTGACAATTTATATACAACTTTTTATATTTATACATGTATTTGGAACAATTAATATGCATCTTTTTAATATTGTGACAATTTATATACAACTTTTTATATTTATACATGTATTTGGAACAATTAATATGCATCTTTTTAATATTGTGACAATTTATATGCAACTTTTTATATTTATACGTGTATATGGAACAGTTAATATGCATCTTTTTAATATAGAGACTTTATATTGGAATATGAACTCTCATATCTTCTACCAAGAATGTGTAGAAGATTTATTTATATTTGTTTGATAGAATAATTGTTAATAAGATTTATTTATGTCAATTCTCTGCTACCTATTTTAATAAAATAATTATTGTTTAGTAAATATTTTAAATTTAAACATTGATTACAACTACTGACTACAAACTATGATCTTTACATATATTCTTTTTGTGGTAGAATAAAGAATAAACATTTTTATTTTTTTATTTTTTTGTAAAAAGATAAATATATTAAACAAGAAATCAAAGAGAATCACACAAAGATTTTGAAACAACAATTATCACTAAAGTTCAAACGATAAACATCCAAAGAAGTTTTTCACAAACCCACCACCTCTAAGAACCAAAATAAATCATGTAACTAGTAAAATAATGAAAGAAGGGGAGATAGAGTTGTAGTAGGCTATTGATTATGGGGAACCAAGACAAAAATTTGCACAAATCATTATGGATGGGAATCTATGATAGATAGATGTGATGGTGGAGGAAGTATGAAAATAAATTGTAGGGTACAAGGACCCAAATAGATTTAGGAGATAGAATATTCTTATATGGGAGATATTTAGGAGAAAACGAAGCATGTGTAGATTGGCATGCTAATTCAGATTTTGTGTTTGGATGTGGTGCTTCTTTTTTCTTTGGGATCCACATGGTTTTTTACTTTTTTTTTTCTTAGTGGGCCTTTGTGGTTTCTTGTATTTATATTTATTTTGGATTGGATTTTTCTTTTCTTTTTCATGTCAATTTGAGGCTTGGACATGGTGATCATTGGATTTTTTTGGATTTTTTCTTTATGCATGTTTGATTTGGCATCTAAATTTCTTCCAAAGTTAATGGAATAGGTGTGTGAGGATGGATAGTCTAGATTCTACATGGGAGGAGAAAGGGAATGTGTTGGAAATGGTTCAAAGAAAATTTATGTTTTTTTAGTCCTAATGGGGGACTACAAGGAATGGATTGGTAGGACGGGGGATGAAGGATTTTGGGACATAGAGAGACAAAATGGATGGGGAAGATGATGAAAATGTGAAGGTGGATTTTGGGACATAGGGTCCCAAAATGAATTTGGAAGATGGGGGAGGGATAATTGCTTTAATTTTTGGTCAATATAATGGAGAATGAGAAATGGAAATAAATACTTTGGAGGAGGAATGAGAGGAACTTGCTAAGGTTTCTAAAGAAGTGGCCTTATGAGGAACAAAGGTTCTACTATTATTTTTGGGTTGTGTATCTTGGGATATATAGCCAAGGCCTTGTAGTCAAGGATTTTCTTTGATATGGATAG